>CANXYC011825126.1:0-59721 GCA_948193065.1 Aleurites moluccanus
TTGATATACATATATATACGTATATATAATTTAATATTTATTATATATATGATGAAAATAAATATAATACATTTATGATTAAATTAAAAATTTATATAAAATTATATTTTTTTATGATGTCAATCTAATCACATTAAGTTAAAAATTATATATATAGTAAATTATAAACATTCATTTATTCAAATATCTACTCATACAATAGGATAACATATAATAAGATCATAGTTTTAATGTCCGGTAAGTTTTGGCGTGTGATAAAATTAAAATAAAATTATTAAAATTTTTTTAATTTTTTTTTAACTCAAAACGGCATTGTTTTTATTTGATAAAAACGATATCGTTTTGATAAAAAATTAATAAAATTGATCCGTTTGAATCGAAAAAATTGATTCAGATTAACCAGACAGTTTACTGATTTTTGAGACAAATAAATAAAAATTGATTGGACCAATCTTTAATTCAATTATTAATTTTTCCTATTGGATTGACCAATTTAATTTAATTTTAATAGTTATAATCATGATTTAAATTTTTATATATTATTTTTTAAAATAAAATTATTAAGTAAAATGAAATTATTTAATTTATATAAAAATAAATTCTCATAAATATGTTTTTATTTTAATTATTTATGAATTTATTTTTATATAAATAATAATAAAATATTTTATTTTATTTAATAAATTTTTCTTTTTAAAATTTAAAGTTTGTATATATTTCATAGCATAAAAAAAATTAATTAAAAAATAAAATCTATTGAAATAAGAAATAATTAAACTATCCAAATAACATTTATTTTTTATGCTCGTCATAATTAAAATCCGTATGATGATTAGCTGTCTGGAGCGATTCATAATAAGAAGGAAGTATCGGCATAGATTTCGTGGAGGAAATGGAAAGTTAAAAATGGATCGTGCACGGTAAAAGGATTCCAGGAGGTCGATACCATACGTCCATTGTAAGTCTCAATCTGTCCATCTCACGGGTGATTATTTTATAGCCGCTCGTTTCAAAATCTCAAAATCAAATTGCGGCTCATACAAAAGGTAAAACAGGATTAGTCCATGGTAACCACGTGAGAGCGCTCTCGTAATATATTAACTCAGAGTGGGGGAGACTATTCTATTCAAAAGATAAACAAAAGCAAACGAAACTCCTGAAAGAGCGAAAAAAAGCTGAAATGAAATCCGGTTTCAGGTCCGTTGTTGAACGCCTCGAAGAAGAAAGACCAATCAACGTCTCTGAGAAAGCAGCAGCAGCTACAATCTCCACTACGGTGGTGTCCGGAACGAGAAGTTGAAACCTGAGGTTTTAAATCGTAACCGTTTATTTCTCCAGTCAACGTGGATGGGCCAGTCATCTTCCACGGCCGCAGTATTGAGCCGCCGCGAATCTAACCATAGTTACTGGTCTAAATCCAAATCAGCGGCCTTGATTTCCCCTATGCAAGCTGAAGAACCGAGTGAATGTGTAATCATCGATGAAGCACCCGATTATATCTCCGATCTACCTGATGAATGCTTGGCTTGCATATTTCAGTCTCTTAGCTCCGGTGACCGCAAACGCTGCTCTTTGGTATGTCGCAGGTGGTTGACAATCGAGGGACAGAGTCGCCACCGGCTTTCTCTCAACGCTCAATCAGATCTTCTCCCTATGATACCGGCTCTCTTCTCTCGATTCGACGCTGTCACAAAACTAGCTCTTAAATGTGACCGTAGATCTGCGAGCATAGGCGACGAAGCGCTTGAAGCGATCTCAGTCAGGTGCCGGAACCTAACGCGCCTCAAGCTTCGTTCTTGCCGTGGTGTTACCGACGCCGGCATGACAGCTTTTGCCAAGAACTGTAAAGGTTTGAAGAAGCTTTCGTGTGGATCATGTGCGTTTGGAGCCAAAGGTATGAATGCTGTCCTCGATAATTGTGCATCTCTTGAAGAGCTGTCAGTGAAGAGGCTTCGTGGAATCAACGATGGAACTGCGGCTGAACCAATTGGACCAGGTTTAGCCACATCTTCGCTCAAAACTATATGCTTAAAGGAGCTTTATAACGGACAGTGTTTTGGTCCGCTTATAATCGGGTCAAAGAATCTCAGAACTTTGAAGCTTTTCAGATGCTCTGGTGATTGGGACAAACTTTTTCAAGTCATTGCGGATCGGGTAACAGGCATGGTGGAGATCCATCTCGAAAGGCTCCAGGTAAGCGATGTCGGCCTTGCGGCAATCTCTAATTGTTTGGATCTGGAGATATTGCACCTTGTCAAAACCCCAGAGTGCACTAATCTAGGCTTAGTTTCTGTCGCTGAACGTTGTAAGCTCTTAAGGAAGCTTCATATTGATGGATGGAAGGCTAATCGAATAGGTGATGAGGGATTAATCGCGGTTGCCAAAAATTGCCCCAATTTGCAAGAACTTGTTCTAATTGGAGTCAATCCTACAAAAAATAGCTTAGAGATGCTAGCTTCGAATTGCCAAAATCTAGAGCGATTAGCACTCTGTGGTAGCGATACTGTCGGTGACGCAGAGATCTCTTGTATTGCAGCCAAATGTATATCGTTGAAAAAGCTTTGTATTAAAAGCTGCCCAGTCTCAGATCATGGAATGGAAGCCCTTGCCGGTGGATGCCCAAAGTTGGTTAAAGTGAAAGTGAAGAAGTGTCGAGGAGTAACTTGTGAGGGTGCTGATTGGTTAAGGGCTAGTAGGGGATCTCTGGCTGTGAATTTAGATAGTGGTGAAGCTGAGCATCCGGATGCTAGTGCTAGCGATGGTGGGGCACAGGAAAATGGAGTGGAATTTCCTCCTGTACCTAGCCAAATATCGGTGCCACCTATTGCTTCAAGCAGTGCCGGACGATCAACTTCATTCAAGTCAAGATTAGGGCCATTAGGCCTTCTGAGCGGGAGGAGTTTAGTGGCTTGCACTTTGAGGAGGTTGGCAAGTGGCAATAGCAGTTCTCGAAGTTAATTAGATCAAGGACTGATAGAAGTTGCAGGTCCTTGGTCTTGCTCTGTTTCAGCGTTTGCATTATTTTGCATTGTATCTGATTCCTTATTTGATGTACTTAATTTGATATTGGCGTGCTTTTTATTGCCTTTGCAATTGAATCTTCATTGTCAAAAAAGTTGTGCTGGTTCATTTGGTTTTTTGTTTATTAGGCAAATTCCATACCATGAAATAGTGACACATCAGGGTTTGACGCTTGGGAAATACACTTGGACATTGTTTTTTGATCTGATGAATTTTCTTTGCGTGTTCTTTGATACTACCCAAGTTATATCTGGCATGTGATTCCTGTTCTAATCCTTATCACTCTCTGTTCACTTTTATTAAGGTATCATTTTGCTTTCTGGCTTTTTATGTAAAACATTGCATTTAGGTTAACTGGTTGAGAAGTTATAATTTTTAGTTGCTGCATGAGCACATCTATCAAATTCCAATTGATATGGGAATAGTGAGGAGGTGGCCGACTCTGGATTTCCAGAAATAGAGTTGTGTAATTCAACTGGATTAGTTGGCAAAGCCAGATTTCTAGGATTTTGTTTAAATCAAATGCGCCATGGCGTTTCTAGTATTAAGTTATCCAGCATTCTTCTATGCCTTCTTGCCTTAATCAATGGTAAATCCTGCTGATGCTGATTATATCCGGGTGTTGTACCATCACTGTCTCCTTCGCTTGGGCATGATCGCATGCACCATGTGCATATGCAAACTTGCCCAAAGGTGTACACAGGAAAGATTAGTAAATCCAAATCCAAATCCAAAAATCACTTCAAATCTACAATTCCGCAAGTCGTTGTAAGATGAATTCAATGTTCAAATATTACTTGCTGTAGAGTTTGTATTATATTTTCCATATTATCACTCCCTTATGAGTTGGTATGTCCTATACTAACTACCAATCTGTTAGGATTGGTGACCCAGATGTGATTGATGCTGCAGTCTCATTATATGCGGTGAAATGTAAGAATTGCATACTTCTACCATATTAGCGACTTCATCATTTTGGTTGGCATCTAGTATCTACAGACTGAAAACTTCAACTTGCTTTAGAAATTACTTTTGAATTAGAGCAACTATTATACCATTTTGGTTTGTGATTTTGATGTGTGTGTTTTTACTTTGGTCATATGAATCTTGTTGCATTTTACCCATCCAATGGTATATTTTGGCTTCAGATACGGTTTGTTGTTTTATAATTGATTTCATTTCTAGTTTATGTTTAGGCAACTCTGAGCTTCTGTGACAGTTGATGGCTTCTCCAAGCAGCGTTAGCGTCTATTAATTGCAGTTGGAAATCACGTCCTGCTTCTAGAAAATTTTTGTATTTTGCCTTTGGACTTTGACTCAGAGTAATTAAAAGGATGGAATTTACTAGAAGATCAGATTATTGCCTCAAGAAGATCAGATCCGTCTAATCCGTCCAGCTGTAGAATTTAAATGGTTTGCGAGCAACAAATAGCACTTTAATGGCTTACAACGTATTTTCTTTACATGCACATTCTTAATGTATGCTTAGTTTTGGATGTCTCTTATCAAACCAGGTACTTATCAATACGATTAATTCTTATTATCGATCCTATATACCTTGTAAACTTAGAAAAAGACAGATAAGAGAAACCTATATATAAGAAATAAAAGAAATTACTACAATCTCTTCAAGTATTTTTAAGTATAATTGATATCAGAATTTGAACTTTATGTAACTCCTACCCTACGAAGCAAGCAGCTATTAACCCAACACATATATCCATACCATTTAAATAATATATACTCTCTACCACCATTGAAAGCGAAAAAATAATAATAATAATAATAAAGAAAACATTACAAATATATTAGGTTCACTTTGCAAATAAAATGAGCATAAAAAGTCATACTTAAATCCAAAGAATCCAATGACTTTATTATTTTTGAAAGAATTAAATAGTTTAATTATAATCATTAAACCTAGATATTTTTAGGTGGATGCTATTTCTACCTAGACTTCAATTATTTAAATATAAAAATATCATCAAAACTTGAAATTTCAGCAACACCAACAAGAAAAGGAACTTCCATCTTCAAAAGTTGGAAGGGCAACCATAAGCCTAAATATACTCAAACTTTACAAGTCAATTTTTTTTTTTAAATATCATAAAAGAAACCTACCATTAGAAAATCACGTACTAAAATGTACTCAAGAACTCAAAATGTTAATTAAGATAAATTTCAAAGGCAGTATCTTAAACCTAACGAAATGAAATACATCTAAGAGAAGTACAGTAGGTTTTGTAAGCTGTAAATAAATTAAGAATCACCTCTTGTTTATGTATTCTTCACGAGAGGAGAAAGCTGGCCCACAACACTCATATAAATGTGAATTCACTACTATTGAAAACTCTATCTTATAGAAAGATGATGGCACCTTTTTTTGAAACACTGGCCCTTGCAGCCATTGTTGAACAAGCAAAGCTTGCTATGACGTGGTCTTCTTTCACTTTTCTTTCTTCCCCTTTTTGGCTTCTGGTTTTCGGTAAAAAATAATCTGACTGAGAATGGTGCCATTGGTCATGACACCAATAGCAGAGCCCAAAACAACTAAAGAGAATTAAGGGAAGTAACTAGACAAACACATGATAATAATAATATGAAAAAGTAGCTTGCAGAGCTCAAAAAAGATACAGCAAATGGTTGATGAATAATACAGTATATAAATCAGAGAAAAAAATTAGTTTGAATGGCTTAGAAGGTTGGTTTTACAAAATGTTAGGAATTTATATAGTTTTAAAAATATTAATCTCAAAAACCAACTAACATCTTGCATTTAATTCATATGGGATTAATTATATAAAATTCCTCCTCAAGTGACAATTGGGCCTAAATAAGTTTTTTTTTATTAATCACAGCTGACACTTACAAATTTATGATGAAAATTAAATTGATTGAAATGAGAATCCAATACAGACAAAGAGATAAATTTGAATGTCCATCACCAAGCGAAACACAATTGAAAGAAACCCACTACGGGATAAGAATTTAAATCAAATTAAATTAAACCTGAAACATACTGAAAATTGAAAAAAAAAATAGAAATCTCAATCCGAATTATGATATAGCAGAGGTAGGTGCATGGATATTTTTCTGGTCTAATACCATCTTATAATGTTAGGAGTTTATATAGTTTTAGAGATACTAACTTCGAAAGCTAACTATTGAAGTTAGAAAGTCCAATTATATATGCTTATTCAATATATTATATTTAATCCATATGAAATTTATATCTTAACATTTAGGATCAAGGAAAGCACTAAAATATGGTTACCTGCAATTGATGGTACTGCATTATATTCATCTATTATATAACTACGAATTAAGTAAAGATCAATCTAATTTTCTAATATAAATCTGGTATGTCTCTGTCTATAGTTTCCTGCTGCCGTTCAGAGACACTAGATCACAAATATCACTCTTATAAATAATTTCTTGAAGTGTATTGCTCTATGGAGAATTATAAAGATCATTATCATTATTATTATTATTATTATTATTATTTTGATATTGGGTTGTGTGTGTGTGTGTGTGTGTGTGTGTGTGTGTGTGTGGAGTAAGCTTCCAGTGGTGTTTTACCAAAAATTGAAATGCATTTCATTATTCAAATAGCAAACTAGAGAATATTTAGTGGGAAAAGAAAGGTAACAAGAAAAATCTACAAGGATACCACTTGTCGGTGCTTTCTCTTGAACACTGGTAAAAACTCTCACTGCAAAAATAAAAAGAAAGAGAAATTATCTTAATTCTATATAATTTAAGCTCTATACATATACCATGACTAGTTTGATTGGTCAAGCAACTCACCAATAGAACCAGCAGAATTCATAAAACATGTTAAAAAGCTGAGTTCTCCTGTGCTTTTGTTCTGCAAAAAAAAAATAACAAAAAAAAGAAAAAAGAATAAATTTTATCATTCGCAATGAAAATAGCAAAATCTAAAATGTTCCATTGATAATAGTACAGGTAAAATTCTACACGAGAAAGCAATAAAACCTAACAAGAGCACTAACTACTGTTATTAGCAAATATAGCATTCTTAAATCTTTTCCTGATTATGAGGAAGAATACTGACTTAACATCCCATTCACCCCAAACTTATATTTCATATCAAACTTTGTGCCACTTGTTACTTACGCAAATCAGCAAACAGACCAGCCTCCCTTATGCCCATGGATTCAGTTAAAAGCTCGGTGATATGTTCCTACAGTAAAGTGTGATGGTTTCCTTAATTACCTTCTCCAGGAAGCTTCTGCTCAAGATGAACATGCTGAGATTGCATGTTCATCATTATAAAAAAATCTGCCCCTACAACAGCAGCAATTTTCTATTGTCACCTAAGTATAAGCAACATTCTTCCCCATAAGAGAATAAGCCTAACTAATTATACAAGCAATGAAAGTATCAGGCCTCCTCTACAGCTAGCAACATATACAGAGAATTGTGGACATAATTATTCATACAGATTCAGGGACTGATGGTAAGAGATTATACTTGAACATACTAAAAATTTATCTTTCTATATAAAGAGATTAAGAACAAAGAGTTCTTAAGTTATTGCTACATTGAAAACCAAATCTGCAGTTAACAATTTTAAAAGAGACCTCTTTAAATGTCCTAAAAATTAACAGTAGAAAGTAGTTTCAAGTTCCAACTTACAGAAAAATTTTTCCATATCTGTGGAAGCCTGGCAAACAGAAAGATTGCATGCTGGGATGCCTATACAGATAATTGAAATAGTATAAATCCTTCAAATATTCTACAAAGAAGAAAACACTAAAAGGAAAGGAAAGGAAATTTAAATCATAATAAGCACGCAAATTGTAGACTGGATACAAGAGTAGCTATTTACATAGAGAGCTTCAAAGAGAACAGGATCAATTTGACCAGCCAAGATAGTAGGTGCTATAGCACAATATCTAAAAACTAATGTAATGAAAACATTTTATAACTCTTGCAAGATAGTTCTGAAAGTAAAAAAAGCATCAAGGATACAGTAGAGGCCTGATCCATGTCAAGGCAGGCAAAGGTTGAGAATAGTAGTAGATAATAGCAACTAAAATAATAGCTGTAAGACAAACAAAAGAGGAATTATGCGCAGTTTATTATTATGGAGGCACCAATCATAATGTCTTCTTATTTTCTTAGATTAAGAGCACCAAAAAAAGGGACCTTGGATCAAAAGGAACGCTAATTCTCCATAAGCCGAAAAGGGAAGGCCATTGTGAAGACAATATGCCAGAGCTATGGTATACCCTACGACTTCCAGCTCAAAGCCGATCAGACTAAGGCCTCTCACACTTCTATGCTTCAAAATTTTCAATATCTACAATTACAACGGAAAACAAAAAAAAATGATAAACTGTATAAAGATTTCGAAGCTAATGAAAAGGGAGCTGGAGGTGAATTATTTATTTTATTTGACCTGAGGGAGTTTGACGGTAGTGGAGGCGGCGACGATGCAATAGCCGAGGAGTTTTGAGAGGAGAGGAAGCCAACAGTCCTTGTCTGGTAAGTTACCGAGGCGGAGAGATCCAATTGCGCAGCTGAAGTCAATCCCTATAAACTCCATGGTTTTTATTTTTCAATCTCTGTGGATTTGAATTTCTAAAATTCAAAACCAGTAGCTACTAAGGTGTCCTTTGAAAGGAACACGCTTTGTAGTTATGGATAACTGAATTTGAAACTGGAAACAAAGGTTTTCGTACTAACCCCTTTAAAGAAGGCTTGGTTTGGATACCTGGAGTAAAGATCTTTCTAATGTCAGATTATTTATTTATTTTATTATTATTTTGGCAAATAATTGGCTTTAAAATTAATTAATGACTAAATGGTGTTTTTATATTAAACCTAACATTTTGATAGTTTAAAGTTAACTCTTAATTAATATTTCTTGCAATTAAATCTTCCATATATAAAAAAAAAAAAAAAAATCAACTTAAGAATTTCGTACATATTCATCCTTGAAATAAAATAATTTAATCTTTTTGTAAATTTGTTGAATAAAATTATAAATCAAAGGAGTCAAACTTTTATAAGATTTAGCGATTCTTAAATTTAGATCCAATTCATGAAGATGTATAAATTCAACTTCAACAGAGCATCGACTCTCACAACCAGCAAGGCTATTACTCATTAGGAAGGCCATTTTCCTTCTCTATTATCTCCTCTGGTTGTTAACATTGAACAGTTCAGGCTTATTAGGCCTGCTGATATTAATTTGTACCCCCCACAAAAAATTTAATCGGTCCTGATTCAGTCAAAAGTTAAGGCTTCCCTTTTGTTAGATTATATTACAAATGGAATTTACTATTTCTTGACTTTCTTTAATTACTTTGCATACGAAGCATCTCTTCTATATATTAATAATGATTACTTCCAGCATTTAAAAATATATAAGTAATCAAAAGTTGGAAATTGTAGTATTATTCCAGGTGCAAAGCTGAATGTTACGGCGTATGCTAGGCTGCTCAAAAATTCCTTTGTTAATTTGGGAATATGGTTTGTTGAATGCAATGCATATATAATTCTGCTATTTATATAATGTGATAGCTATGGATAGTACTTAAACACAAACAGGCATCCAACAATTTACCATGGAAATTACTTTTTATTATTTATAACTTGAAAATGGAATTGTTGAGAACCATTAAGCAATAATAAGTTACAGAAAGCTCATGTTTATACAAATGGTTGGATTAGAGATGGATAGGAAATTTTTTGTTTAGCAGAAAAGAAGACCAGCACACAAACCATAGACATTGCAACCGATGAACAGATTCATATAGAGAACTCAGTATGGAGGTGGTGGGTATATTCCAGATGATGATGGCGGTGGAGGGTATACTCCTGTAATATAATCAAGTATAAAATAAGATAATTAGACATTAATTAAACAACAACATTAGTTCAAGAATTCAATAATTCAAGTTACCTGTAGGATAGTACGTTGGGGCCTGAGGTTGAGGAGGAGGGGGGTATGTTTGTGTAGGGTAACCTGCAGGAGGATAGCCAGCTGGTGGTGTTGCAAGGTATGTGGATGGCGGTGGCGGATATGTTGCTGGATTAGGAGGGTATCCTAAGTAAGGAGATGCGTTAGTGTAGGTCGTTGTGGCAGGGTAATGTGCAGCGAGTGCTGGTGGCATCTGATTATATGGCAACACCAGGGCAGTTGGTGGTGGCGCTGCATACTGCGGCCCTGATGTAGCCAATTTTGCTTTATGTTGCTGTGAAGATCCAACAAGAGTTCAGTCAGGATCATTAACTTGGTTAAATTCTAAAAATGTGCGTTTACATAGATTATAAAAATATTGTGGATTGAAATTATTTACTTTATGGGCATTTGAGTAGTGCAATATAAGTCGAACTTCTCCTGAATGTCTGTATCAATTGAAGGAAACGCATAAGAAATATAGAAAATCATAAGATTGAAAAATAACACAAGGTTAATTATTATACAGTTATAGAGTTAGCTTTGTGTTTAACCTGCCAGTTTTACTCTGTAATGGCCAGGAAGCATCATCATAACCTTGTGAAAGGGCTTTCTGAAGCTGCACCCTGTATTGATTGAGCAGGATTCAAGAATCATCTTCAGGACTAAATGGATTTTTTTTTTCATTCATTAAGGACTAAATTAAGAAATTACCTTCCAGTGCCTATATGTTCATCAGCAGAGAGAGTGCGGCTGTTCCATACGACAACATTGAGTTCTGGCAGGCCTTCAATAAGTGCGAAAACGAACTTCTCTTGAAAAGTGGGATTCTTTCCTCCATCTAATAAAATTATATATCTTGTTTTAAGTGGCTAAAATAGAGAATCACCAAAACTAAATGGAACATCCTCAAAAAAAAATTGTGGAAAGATAGGCACCTGTACAAGTTTTAGTTCTGTACTTAGTGTTCGCATATTCAAGGCTGACATAAGGATCTTGTCTTGATAACCATTCCTTATCATCCAAATTGTAACAGCCAACAACTGCAATGGCATAACTCATCAATTAAGTTATTAAACAACTAATTAACCTTAATATTGATTAATAACTTAATCCCAACAAACATACCAGTCACCTCAAGAGGCAAGCCTTGGATTCCATAGATCGACATGATACTAATAAAGATGATTGTAATGCAATTGAACAATGGTTTCAATGTTAATTTATACAGGGGAAAGCATAGAGTTGGGTTATAATCATCCTTGTTGGGAAGAGTCGACGTTAACGTCATTGTTCTCTGCACCTCGATCACACAGAATCTTAATTCATATTTGACTAATTCGCTTCAACTGGGAAAAGAATATAATCATTGACTATAAGTTACATATTTATATGTATAATGTTAAAACGTTATTAATTGTGACTAACTGAAGCTTAGTTAGATTTAATGGTGGAATTAACCACAGTAATAGAATACCTGGTTTGGTTCTGTCTGCTAACTCCTTCATAGTTGAAAATGATTTTCTAAAGACTTGGCTTTTATCATTTAATATCATCGACAAATGGAAGTCAATGGTTTCTTGGTCAAGGTACCAACTCTATGCATTTTGCAATTTCTATGTCTCTTCGTCTTAACTAGTCCATCTTTTGCAGCTACTATTATTATTATATATGACTTTTGGAAATCATTATTATTTTTTTTTTGGTTAATGCAATTTTTCTCTTGCTTTGCACCATTGCATGTTTTGGCAAGCATTCATACGCTGCTAACTTGGGCAAACCTCTATTCTTCAAATCAATAAGCATTTTTTGAGATACTAGTTGCATAGAATTAATATTAAAAATTATAACAAGCATGCAAATTGAAATGGATATATATATATATATTAGTTTAAATATTACTCATTTTTGTACTCCTAATTAATATGTCAACTTAAATTAAATAAAATAATTGATAACTAATATTAATTAATTATTTTTAATGTATTTTAACTCAAAAAATTAAAACTCTATAAAAGAATATAATTAGAATACTAATCAAAGAGATATTTACACTTTCTTTTTGATATAGCTTTAATATGTTATTAATAATATTAATTGATCGGACTCAGTA
This sequence comes from Aleurites moluccanus, assembly GCA_948193065.1. Lineage (NCBI taxonomy): Eukaryota > Viridiplantae > Streptophyta > Magnoliopsida > Malpighiales > Euphorbiaceae > Aleurites > Aleurites moluccanus. The sequence continues at coordinate 12,066 of CANXYC011825126.1, forward strand.
ATATGCGACTATGCGTAACAACAGAGAGACGAAAGTTTGTTTTGGAATAAACTTTCCCCCCTTACCCTCGAAATTCTTAAACAATGTAACTGCTGGATTTAACACCAACATATTATAATCCCTCTGGTTAAAAAAATTTAAAAAAAAAAACACACTCAAAATATCTGTTAGTTTTTTTGTAATGTGAAATGAATGGAAAAAAAAAAAACAAGTATTTTATATTCTGTTCTAAAAACAAAAGCCACATAATAAATTAGAAAATTACATAAATAAAATAACTGCATTAATTAATATTATAATTTTAAAATAATGAGATTAGTTTAAATTATAAAAATTATTTTATTTTTTAAAATTTATATGATATTTGACTATGAGATTAATATTTCGTCTGAATTAAATGAAATTTATTTTAAATTTTAAATTATTAGAATCTTATGGAATTGAATATAAATTCCATTAAAAAAAATTATTGGAAAATAATTATTTTTAAAATTTTTATCATAAATATTTTTAAGTTTGAATTATTATTATTATTATTAAAACTAAAATTAATATTATATAGTATTAATTTGAGATAATTATCAATGTAAAAAACCGCTTCTCTCGTTGCCGGTCCTCGAGGTCTAAAACGCATGCCGGTTCAAACTTCAAACCGCAACGATTCTTTCACAATGCAGTTACATAGTTATCGCCCTCGACACAGTCACCGGATGGTGGCGAAACCCTTGTCGTTTAAATTCTCTGTCCAGCCTATTCTCCTACAAAATCCCACCAGGCACCAGGTGCTCTTATATTCTCTGCTTTGTTGCCGAGAAAGATGCTGAAAGCGAAGACTAGAAGAAAAGTTACTATCTTTCCTCGTTTTTGGGCTTCAAAATGAATAATATTTATCTAAGTTGAATTTTCTAGAGTTGAGCTAGGTTCAAGCTAGTATCTAAACATAGTGTCCTTTTGTTATGTGTTATTCAAATTTGTTTAATTTAGCGGTACAGATACAGTATTTGATATTCTGTCGCTTATGTTCCTATTGTTAGTGTTGCATTATTAAGGTTGGTATTTGCCTTATTTACGGCTGATGACTTGTCATTTTTGGTTAGTTGTCACATTATTTAGTGCATATGATCAAAGCTTTGTTGGCTACTTGATAAAATAGGTAATTCTTGATGAGAATGATATGGGTATGTTCTGGGATCCTAATCTACCAGTATCGAAAAACTGGTCTGTGCTCAGCCACTCAAAACTGGATAACTAAAAGAGTCAGTCCAGGCTGGACAGTGGACAGAGGAATCATGTGGAGTTTGAAGTTCGAGAAAAAACAAAATCCCTGAATGATTGAGCATTTTTGAAAGACATCATCAGACCTTCGCCTAGAGGTATATTGCTTGTTGAATTATATTAATACTGTGTTGCAGTAATTGGTTTTAGAAATTGGACCTTTCCTTTTTGTTTGAGTTCAGTATAGTGTATGCGATAATATTTGTATTAGGTAGGGACAGTATTACAAAATTCAGTAGATTGAGGCTAGACAACTGGGGCTAGCAAGTGATTGTTTATTCCTTGATATTCCTGCTTAAACAGTTTATTTTACTTACAATGACTAAAACTGTTTGCTTGCACAATCTAATGTTCTTAGGTGCTCTGTTAGTGAAAATTTGGATATGGAATCATCCAATTGGTGTGGTTGATTTTATTTTATTTATTTATTTATACAAGCAGGTGGTGTTCTGTTTTTTGGAAAACAATTTTTATGCAATTATTATCAGCTTTTGTATCTGGTCAGCATTTTGTTGTATGAAGTTGAATTTGAGAGGTTGGGTATATTGCTTGATGTCAATACAAATTATTGATGCGCTTAAATTCAGTTACTTATTCATAATGACTGTGGCCCTAGAAATTTTTCTTCTTTTTTGCAAAGTTAATATCAAAGTCGTTATTGGTTTGGCGTTACAATATGAGGTGAACCCCAAAAAAAGGGAAAAACTGCAAAATGCATGTAGAGGACAAAAGGCAGTAGCATTCAAATCACTTGGTTAGTATTCCACTAATTTCTTATGAGGCTCAGATAAATTGCAAACCCTAGTCACAACAGGCTGCAAAATCTTATGCTTGGCCTTTCTTTTCCTTATATGGTGCGTTTCTTATTTGCTGGAACTCCCTATATTCTTAGTCATTGAAGTTGAGAATGAGAAACAATCAATAGTGAACCATTGCCAAAATCGAAGCCTTTGTGTGTCTAGTTTTAGCTCAAGTGATAAGGGTTAGACTGTCATACATCTTACATTATATTCATAATAATTTCTATTAGCACATAAAAACCTGGTCAGATCTGTTGAAGGTAATTTCGGACAGCGACAAAAACGCAAATGTTAGCTACATGGAAATTCAGCTGAAGTAGGGCAATAAACACTAAAGACTAGATATGCCTATTTGATGAGATGAAGGTGTAAGGATTTGCACCAATGGAAGGTTATTATTGAAATGTTCAATCCAAAGAGATAAGGAAATGAGCGGAGAATGATAATTGTGAGCGGTGAGTGCCGTGCCAATGTCATTTTAGAAAGAATGGCATGCTCTTTTGCCTTGCTATATGCAGCTGTCAATCAATTGACCTGCCCCCGCTATGGGGCACCATATCCCTATCTTGTGTTTTTCAAATTGGACCAATATCCTCTGCAGTTGTTATGTGGATGTTAATAATACCATTCACTGGGCCCCATGCCAATTTACTTGGTAAGTTCATTTTAACCTTAGGATTATGATACAATGTGAAGGGTGCAGTCAAAGACACATCTCTTATAGCTCGTTTTATGTTAAGAGTCTAAGTGGTAGCATGCATGATATATTATGTGTTTTTTTGTCAAACTAATGACTCCTTTGGAGTGAGTTGGTGAGATCAACTTTTGGTTATTAAATGTGAATTGACTAGCCATTTTTTGTGGGTCTCTATTTTGTAAATGATAACTCGGATGCTAAAGCTTTCCGCAAACGCTAAAATTAATAAACAATTAATCTCAAACTAATTGGGTTTCTCTATACATAAAAATAAATAAATAAATAAATAAATTATCTGTTATATCTTATGCTTGCACAGATTTTCTTGTATCAAAATTAGGAATTTAAATCTTTATGCAAGTATGAGAGAACATCAGTACAGGTGGTAAATTGGGATTCTAGCTAAGGAATCATCAGAATGTAGTACATGTCAAAGGTGGTGGAGACGTATTGACCAAGTACATGATGTTGCTTTCCAAGTTATTAACTTGTATCCTTATTCTAGTGAGCCATGAATTTCAATCAAAAGGCTTGATTCTTTATTTGTTAATCTATTGATGCTGGGTTATAAATTTGCAAGTACAACAGTTTTTACCACAGATTTCTTTCCTGTATGTGTGGTGTTACTTTCTTAATAGAAAAGTCTTTTTTTTTTTAATTGGTGCACAGCTGCTAAAAGTAGATGCCTCAAGTTGAGAAACTGAATCATTGGCTTTGATTGGAGTAGGGGATCGCTGCTTGGGCAAGTTGGCAAATTGCTAAGTTGCTGTACTGACTTTTGACTGCCGGTTTATTTCATCAATAGATCCCTTGAGAGTATATTCTCACAGTTTGTGTTCTTGAGAAACATTTCTAAGTCTCATGCCTGGTTGCTAGACGCTAGGGTAGGTGTATTTGGTACATATTGGAACCTATAGTCTCAAATAATTAATGGAAAATGTGCAAATCTTATTTTTACCTAGGGATGGCAGTGGGCAAGGAATACCTGTTCTATGCGGGGATTTATCCTGAACGGGGTGGAGATTTTTCTATTCATTTTTACATGGGAATAGAAATGGAGAGTATTTCTCCCTGTTAGTAGAAACGGAATGGAAACGGAGAGTGTATTCTCCACCCTGCAGGGATTCCCATCTCTGTTCTCGTGGAGACTCGATGTTATAATTATATAAATATACATAATATAATTACTTAATTATCTTTTTATATATATAATATTTATATATTATGATTTTTATAAAAATAAGAAAGTGAAAAGTCTAATTCTATTTTATTAATTATATAATATTTTTAAATATTTTTTAATATTTTATTAAACAACATTGCATAATATTTTTAATACATTAGACATATATACATTTTGATTATATTTGGTTGATATTTTGTATGCCTAAATTTTATTAATATTTTTTAAATAAATTTGTTCTTATTTTTAGTTATTATTTATAAATTTTATAAATACATATAAATATAAATTTAGCAGTATAAAATTTAAATGGAGAATATGATTCTCCACGAGGATAGAGATAGGACTACATTATTCTCGTACGTGATACTCTCATATGTGAGACGGAAATAGGGATGACTCTCTCACCCCGTCCCGTGCCATTCCTATTTTTACCTGTTTTATGGTGAGCAATTAAGACTGTTGAAGAGAAATTCCAAACTACTGTATTTGACCCATACCTTTCATGATCTCTGTGGGTAGTTTCATCATTCATGTCAATGTATGGATATAGGTTGTTTTGATTAATCTTTAGCCCCCATGCCTAGTGTCGAGAAAAATTATCGCATAGGCTCTTTCATTGTGGGGTACGTGCCCATTTTGCCAAGGAAATGTTATTTTCATGGCCTATCTTCAGTGTCTCTTAAATTTGTATTTAGTTTGCAAAACTAGGAACATTTGAGACGCCAATGATTAAGTTTAGCCAAATGCTAATGTGAATTTAAGAGATGGAGACGAGTGTTAACAGGTATGTATAAGGCATAGAGTTTGGTGGATGTGTAGAGATGGAATCAATATATCTTTTAGGACCACTACTAGTTTGACAGACTATTATGGGGATATCTTCTGCTAATGACAATTAATTTATGCGTTTTCGAGGCTCAGATTTGAGGATTATTTCATACGGTTTCTTGATGTTAACCACATTTTCTTTACCACAAGTTAACAAAACGTTGGATTCTCTCTCTCCCCACTTAAAAATTGAATATGTTACATGTTTATTTTATTATCAATCTTATTTCTAAAACTTGAAGATAATTAGAAGATATTAATTTTAGCGTTTAAACTAGCAAAAGCACATTACTGGGATTATGCATTTTTTTTGAAAAAATATTTATATATATTTGCATATAAGTATTAGCCAGCGAACAAAATAATTGAAAAAAGAAAAGGGAAAAATGTGTCTACGGCACTAGAAGTCAGAACTGAGAAGAGGCCCATCGTACTCGGTGAAAAAACAAACATAACAGAGAAGGTTCTATTTACAACTAGGAGATGTTGTCTGCTCAAGAAATGGCATTACACACGCCCTTAATTTAGCGTGTATCAAATTATCAATAATCAAATAATAATAACAATAGAAATAAAGGAAATCATTTGAACTGGGTTTTGTTTAAATCCTTAACTGTACAGGTCCCGCCCTTTAAATAGATGACAATTGACAAGTGGGTTAGCTGGAGCGTGTTCTTCTCCACACTCTGTTTTCTCATCCCTGCGCTTGGTCCTGAGTTATGCCAATTCTTTTCTTTTTTTTAATAAATGTGCCTCTAAACTAGAACTGTTTGTTTAGGAGTTAACTTGCCTCATTCTCTCTCTCTTTCTCTCTTTCTGTGCTTGTGAAAATGGAAGGTGGACTTCCCATGCTAAACTGTCTCTTACAGCACACATTAAGGAGTCTGTGTACGTGTTCAGATTCTTCTACTTCTTCCAAATGGGTTTATGCAGTCTTTTGGAGGATATTGCCTAGGAATTACCCTCCACCAAAGTAAGATTCTTGAAATTCCATTTCCATTTATCCACTACAAAAACCCTAAGAAGCATTTGTTAATGGCATCAACTCTTTTTTTTTTTTTATCAAATTTTCATATGTAAGCCTAATCTTTATGTTGATGGGTCACATTGCTTTGTTGCAGGTGGGATTATGGAGGCACTGCCCTTGATCGATCGAAAGGAAACAAAAGAAACTGGTAATTCAGTTGAATGTATTTCAGAAAAATCCAAGTTCACTCTATTTTTCAAGTTTTTGGATTTGGTATTTTGTATTTACTTTTTCTTTCCCCTTTCAGGATCCTTGTTTGGGAGGATGGATTTTGTGATTTCTGTGAATGTGAGAGAGCAGGAAGTGGGTATATGAAGGGGAGGTTTGGAGCTGATGTTTTCTTCAAAATGTCTCATGAGGTCTATAATTATGGAGAAGGGTGAGAATTTTTGAAAGTACTGAAACCATACTTTTTTATTGGTAAGAGCACAATCAAGAGAATGAAGGATATTAACATGGCAACTGGTTGCAGGTTAGTGGGGAAAGTTGCAGCAGATAACAGTCATAAATGGGTGTTCAAAGAAACCCCAAATGAGACTGATCCTAACTCCATCTCCTCTTGGAATATGTCTATCGAACCTGTAAGATGATCAATGGTACAATTTTTTTAGCTTTAACAGAATCAAATGCAAATATTTATAACGTGCCCTTCCCTTCTAACTTGAATTAGAAATAATTTTTTCCTATATGCAGCAACCAAGAGCGTGGGAGTTTCAGTTCAATTCAGGCATTCAGGTTTTGTTATTTTCACCCTAACCTTTTCAAGATTAAGAATATTTAAAAAAAAAAGAGTAGAATTCTAATAGAAGCAATTCATATAAGCTTTGTACGTATTTTCTTGATTCACAGACGATTGCCATCATTGCCGTCAGAGAAGGCATCATTCAATTGGGTTCATTTGACAAGGTTTCTTTTCCACTCGCTCTCTTTCTCTAATCTTCTCCTCTGTTCTGTGCACTAACTCCCACAATGGACTTTGAATTTTTCAGATTGTAGAAGATCTCAATTTTGTGATCAATGTACAGAGGAAATTCAGCCATCTCCAGAGCATACCAGGAGTGTTTGCCATACAAAGACCATACTTACCGATCCAACATCCATACATTCTCAAACCCAATACCCGGATGATAGAAAGCCAAGAAACAGCTTTCCCAGTTGATCATAAGCGCCAGTTAACTGGATTCAAGAGATTGTTTGATGAATGGTTTGATGACTCTCCTATCAAATCCATTAACTTGGGTTGGAACAGCCCACAAAATGGCATTACAGGGCCGCCAATTTGGTCAATTCCACGTCCTTTGTCCTCGATGTCCTGTAGTCTTGGAGCTTTGCTATCAAAGCTACCGTCTGTAATTCCTTCTTGTGGCACCATTGAAGCACCCAACCCAGCTCTGATTAACAGCAACAGTATTAACTGTATAAGCCAGAGAACCAAGGTTGATAATTGTGATTTAGTAAGGGAAGGTCATCTTGGTAATAGAAAAGTGGAGTCCTCTTGCCAATTAGATGGACACCAACCTAGTTGCATAAACCCTAATTCAGAGTTAGAAAATGGGGTGGTTGGCTATGGACGTCTGGTGGAGGGAGAAATTAGACTAAACCTCAATTAATTAGGAGCACTAAATTGTATTTATTATTGGCATTTGGATTGTTGGATGATAATTCTCACCTCAACTAGCTTATGCCTTGGTTCATAAACTACTAATGAATAATACAATTATCTATTTAACTTAATAATTAATTGTGTTTTAATGCAACCTGGCTAAAAGTATATCATTTATCTCCTTTCCGTTTCATGGATGAAAAATCTCTGACATTGCATCACCAACTTTAAGACACTATAAAATTCAGATCAACCATGTAATTATGTCTGACAATAACTCTTTATGTGTAAATTAGTATCTGTGATTGTCAAAAATGGTTGAATGAAACTATAATTAAATTTTTATTATTGGAAAAAAGAGTTTGTATTCGATCTTAGATGTATTGATTGAGCTAATCCCATATAATAATTTTGTTTAAAATATACATGATTGTTGAAAAAGTAGTGATGAGTAGAGCATCTCCTCAGAGAAGGCATTGTTGTTGTTGAAGTTGAAAACAGCGTGGTGTTTCCCTATCCTTTTAGGTTTAGTGGTACTCACTGCACTACTCAAAGCATCTGCAATGGTCCCCAAAATCAAAATGAGGACGAAAATGACAAGAGAGTGTTGATTTTTGGATCAAGTTTTTGGGTGAGACATTAGGTATCTAAACCCCGACATTACGGATGGTCCCAACCTTTAAACTTTGATTTTTCTTATTAGTTGATGTTATGTTATCCTGTAATGAGTTGTGATCTATATTTATGTTGTTAACGAGACATTCATTTGGTCGCATTTCTTGGTAGATGGCTACATATATTTATCTCAATCTGTTTCTTTTAATTGCCAATTATAAATTATCTTTAATATCAGGTTTCAGATTACCGTAAAAGCAAATAATATCTTATATCTCATGTGAACTAAACACAGACCAATAGTTATCTATCCTTCTTGTGCAATTCTTAGATGGATCCATATTCCATCAAGACATTTGCAGAATTTTTAGTTGGCAATTTTCAATACCATTTCCATTGTGGAGATCAACTCGTCAGCATAACAAAAGGTAATGTATTTCTTATCAAACGAGGCAAACAGAGAGATATTAGGCAAAGAAGACGTACCTAATCTTTTGAAAGGAAACCCTTACCTACTTACAAATATCTTGTTTTGATGTGGCTGAGATTTTTTTTTTTTTTTTTTTTTTTTTTATCGAAACTATCATGCATATTTATTTGCTAATTGTTAAGGATGTATCCAACGCTCTACCTATATATGTGATAAATTACTTTTTGAAGTATTAATTCCAAAGATTATACTCTAATTAATAAGGCGATGAGTAAACTTATTGTCCATCTAACTTAGTTGTGATTTTTAATTGATCAGTAGACGCAAAAGAACTGTTGAAAGTTGCTGAGCAAAACCACCTCTACCAATTACCTTTTGCAATTGTCTTAAATGTGTAATAAAAACCCTATTTAAAAGGGTTTGGCACCAGTTGGACATATTTGCTGAAACTGCGACTGGGAAATTTATACACTTCTGATATGGGATAGCATTCGGGTATTTCTCAGAACTCATCAAGTCAGTTTGTACATATGAAACTACATTGCAAGTCAAGAATCAACAGCGTTGATCAAAATAAGCCATTGATCTACAATTGTAATTCATCAGAAAGTAAATGCAATATATTTTGTTAATAATTGAAAGGAATAATACAGAAAAAGAGATCAATGTTATTGATTCTTTGCAAACTGCAAATTCCATTGGAATGACAAACCAAATCATGAAAAGCCATATTTTGCTAGATGATGATAAACATTTACGGCGGATATTGCAGGCTGATCAATATATTTTGTTCTTCAAATTCAACATGATGAATAAGAGCGCTATATACACATTTTATCAGAGCATCTGAATAATCTTTTACAGTAAACCATCAATCTTTTGATACCCTAGCTAATGGTGCATTAAAAAAACCAAGGATGAGAGCGAGCATCAACTACTGGTTTTGATTCTTCTATTCCTTCCTCGTTCTATCACCACTGGTTCAATGGCCTAACTTTCACCTAGGCACTAGTTCCAAAAGCCCAATGAGGCTTTGCACGAATGCGCCTCATTGCCTTCACTCCTATTGGATTGTCCTTGCTCTGTTGCAGGATTTTAAAATTAGCACTTTGAATCGAGAACAAAAGCGAATAGAAACTATTTCAAGAACAAAAACTGAAAAATTACTTTTTTAAAAAAAAAGTCCATCTATTAGCACAGTACAGTTGAAATGCTCTTACCATTAAGCAGGTTCCTTGCTGAACGTTGCAGACAGGATATTCCTGTGGGCAGCAACTATAATGATCTTCACAGCAGGTAGCACCCTCAAGTGGGCAACATCCCCATTCAAAGCAGAAATTGGCATACTCAAAGATGCAGCAACAAGTGTTGCTCTCAGGGCAGCTATAATAATTATCACAGACGGATGGAGGCTTTACTGGAGTCGGAGGAGATGGGCCAGGATTCGGTGGATTTTGGCCTTTCTTGATAGGGTAAGAGGGCTCTACTGCAATTCCACATTTCCCTGTTGGATGGTCAATATTTCTCTCCATCCTGATATACCCATTTTCTCCCCAGGATTTACCCCATGAATTCCTCACAATCCAATAATCTTTACCATCGTCTGTCCCATAACCCACAGCAACAACACCATGGTCGAGTGAAGTTCCACATCTTCCCGTAAATATACCCTGAAAGAAGAAGCATATAAGATAAATTTTATTAACAATGCCTCAATTATTTAATTGTAAGAATCACCAGCCGAAATCTAAACCATTTACAACAAGCAATGGAAAGAAAAGTATTACCGATGAGTAAAACTGAAAGTCTCTGCCACTTGCTTCAATTGCAATACTCACTGGCTGGTTTGCAACTGCCTTTTTTAGTGCTTTCTCATCCTTAACAGGTACATCTTCGTAATCATCGATGGTCACAACCCTGGCATTTTTCTGCAGAAAATAAAATGTTTTTAGCAAACAATAATAATAATAATCTCTTTTTAGATAAGAGCAAGGACACTAACCCTGTATGTGTCACATGTGCTATCACGAGCACGGTAAGGGTAATCTTCTTCACTGTCAATGCCACCATTGTTGATAATAAACTCGAAGGCATAGTCCATGAGACCTCCGTTGCATCCTTGATTATAAGAGTTATCACAATCCACCAACTCTTGCTCAGATAGAGATATCAAGTCACCTGTAACGATCTTGTTGATCCCTTCCACAGCAGCAATTGTTGAGAATGCCCAGCAACTCCCTTTACATCAAATTTAATATTATCAATTATTAGATAGCTTTCTCTGTGCATATGCACTCCCAAAAATGTGAATCAAATCAAATTACATTAATTAAAAATAAACTAACTCTGTCCCATTGCTTTCCAAAATTTCCCTCAGTACAACTTTTGATTATTACAAATTTCTCTCTGACATTATAATAATAACTAATGAGTCGTTACTTGAATGGTATTGGAAACTGAATCTCAAAATAAAAAATAATTGATTAACAAATAAAAATATCTAGGTGTCATTCTCAATTAATGTTGATATGTTAATTTTAGGCATAGTGGCTCGGATGGGTTCAGAAATTTCCTATGGGTACTTTTTGGTTTTACACAAAACCAAAAAAGCCAAGCCTGCTCTAAAAACATTTGGCCATAAGCGGGAAGGTGTAGGTCCAACCGCATAGGCTCATGCCACTAATGGGGCCTTTTGTTCATGAATCCATCCACTATATACTCAACTTTATAATATTCATCCAAGGGAAACCAACACCAATAACAAAGAAGTCTGTTGACAACACAGTAACACGTATATTTATTTATAATTTTCTTCTTTTTCTAACAATAGCCCCACAAAATTTAATCACCAGCTATCGTTTTTTTCAAATTCCAATTACTATTCCCCTGTTTCAAAATTCACTGAGCTGAAAACTTCCAAATTCAATCAAAAGTCCTGATAGAATTTGACAATTTTAAGCAAAACGCAAAAAGGCTGGTAGGTGCTAAATAGTACACTTACATCATAAATGATCCGTGTGCATAATATATTTAAAGTCGTCGATTATTAAAGAATATTATAAAGTAATCGGTAAAAAAATAAACATAAAAGCTTTCAAGGATAATTTGTTTCGCTGTATATAAATATTATTAATTTTATTCATATTTTTCCAGCAACTTTGTCCGAAGCAAAGCACCATCGAAGGGTATAAACGGTAACTGCAAGCTTATTCCAGACCTTAATAATTAAATTATTAAATAAAATAATTATTTTCTTTAAAAGTCATAAAAAAAATTTGTTTGATTATTAAAATTAACTGAAAAATCAAAGATAAACTCACCACAACTTCCTTGGTCTTTGACCTCAACAACGGCACCTTCCTTCCTCCAGTCAACGGAATCCGGCAAGGAATCGCCGACAACTGGCGCATAGCGATTAGAGAGTTTAGGCAACCTGTTACTTCTAACACCAGGATGGGCACCTAGGTACATAGACCGGTACTCCTCATTCGTAATATCAGCGAACCGATTCAATCCGACTTTGTAGGTCCGATTCTCAGAGTTATGCTCATCAATGAATCTTAGATTGTCTTTAAAAATCTGAAACCTTCTCTCCTTCTCTCCCAAAGCGTTGTAGACCTTGCCGTTTTGCAACAGCCACTCTTCATATATAGCCATGACATCGTCATCGGTCCTCCAACTAGATTTGGTACCATGAGTTTGATCATAAGATATGATCGACATATCCAAGGCTAAGGACAACGTGGTGAAAGCAAAAAATAAGAGCAAAAACATGACTGCTGATGATTTAGAAAAGCCCATCTTTGTTTCGGTTTTGTTGGAGAGAACTACTGGGTTGAGAAAGTAAAGTAGCAGTAGTGGATTTATAAAGGCAAATAGAGGGCTGTAATTAATGAGTATAGAGAGATTTTATTTAATCACTTTTTTAATTAAAATGATAAATAATTAGTTTAAGATAATATTTTTTTTTTCTTATTTATTGGGAATGAAACTGTAGGTGTGGAAATAGTGAAATACTTAAGAGGAACGGACAAACTGAAACCAAACGCAGACTAAAAGAAACCATGTGGATACGATTTGATTGGTTGAGAAGGGAAGGTCGAAGAGCAGTTCCCATGAAACTAGGAGCGGTGGTAATAGAAAGTGATTCCACGCGCGTAAAACTTTTTAGTTTTTATGACTCAGATAATTGTGGTTAAAATGGTGTGGGAAGTGAAATTGACTACGTCACCTGATTTTCCTTTGTCAGATATGGGTTCCGTAAAGGCTTGAAACAAGTTCAAGACTAAGGCTGCTCTTTTATCAATTAGTGGGACCACTGAAATTTTTGGTGTTTGCGTCAATAATTTCGTTCCCTCTCACTTTCACGGTTTACTCATTGCGCGCTCCCTCTTTTACCAACTTCAACCCTTCTTTTTTTTATTTCGGTTAAGGGTGCGCGTGGAAAATCTGAAATTGATATTAGAAATAAAATTAAAATTAAAATTTTTAATTTTATTATTTATCAGTCATTTAAAATTAAAATTAAAATCATAATATAAAAAAATAATTCCATAATTTTATTTTTCACCCATAAAAATTATAATTTTATAATCATCAATATCATTCTCTTTCTCATTGATATTATCATTCCAGCACTACTGCTGATGACGATGGTTCGCCAACACCACTAATATCACTGTCGATTATCTACCGCCAACACTGTCGGCGATAAAAATTCATCGAACTCTTATCATCAACAACAATGACTCATCAGACCGTCATTATCGGCTATAATGACTCATCAAACAATCATTTTTGACAATTTACCATCAACCTCACTATCGGTAGTCCACCACCACTCTCAACACCGTCATCACTTTTATTGTCTCAAATTTTTTATTTAATTTCGATTTCAATTCTATTTTTTTTATGTGAAATAAACATTTAAATTATAATTTTAATATAATACTAATTTTAAATAATTAAAATTGAAATTGAAATCTTTAATTTCTTACTACAAACCGATCGGTTATCACTAGTCATTAGTAAATGTAGAAGTGGAAGTAGAGATACGTATTCAAAACAAAAGGTTTAATTGGTAAGAGAAATATCATATTCTTTCTTATGTAATAAGCAAGCCCACATTTGATTTTCAATCCCTTCTACTTCCAAATCACATCACGGAATATTCAGTCCTTTTCCTACCTTGCTTAAAACTATGGCCATGCACCTTTCAAAAACCAAATTAATTAATAAAACAGTTTGTGTTATGTTTATATTTAGTAATTATATGTATTATGTAATTGAAATAACTATTTATGAGAAATTTGAATTCATCCATATTATAATTTAATTCAAATAGTGAGTCATATTGGATTTAAATATTATAATAATTGAATCAAACCATTTAGGAATCAAAATTTTTATAAAATTTTAAATATATTTTATATTGTATAGTTTATTTTTTATATAATATATTTTATTTAAATTTATATATTAATTTAAAATTAATAAATAAATATTTTTAATATTAATTAATTAAGAAGATACTCAAGTATGAACATCAAAATAAATTTTAATTGAGTTCAAATCATATTTAAATAATACTTATAATAACTCCACTCTATTTATTATATTATAGTGTGTGCAATAGTGGATGCAAAAATTTTATAAAAGTGAAATTCATATTATACAAGTTAAATAAGGAGTTAATTTTTTTTTTTACTTGTATACAAGTAAAAAAAATAAAGTATTTGTTTCTTTAATTGTATTTTTGAAATAATACCATATTTTTTATTTTATAATATTCTAATTTCGAAATTTAATTATAACTCTACTCTAAATCATAACTATTAAAAATTATTAATTAGAAGGCCAAAAAATAAATAGATTATTAAATTTATTATATTATATCATCAATTTAAATTTTAAATTTTGACTAAATGTAATTTAACTCTTTAACATTGTAAATTTGAGAAAAGTCATTAGTTTTATTATTAATTATTTATCAAATTCAAAAAATTAGATAATCCAATTAATTTTTATTGAAATTTAAAAATTAAATTGATAATATAAAATATAATATGTTCTAAGTTCAATTTCATTTCATCCCTTCAAATTAATATGAAAATAGTATTCTTATTATTTTTAATATTGCAATTAAATTTTTAAATTAGGGTGATATTGAAATAAAAAAAAAAAGGTATAATTGTAAATTATTTTGATCGCGTTTGGATCGAAGATTTTAAAATTTATTAAATTTACCAAAATCTGTAAAATTAAAAATATAGATTTTTATTCCATAAATTTATACAATTTCACTTATTTAGTATAAAAAAAAATCCACAAATTTTATTATTACTTTTATAATAAAAAGTTAATTTATAAAATTTTATATTAATTAAAATGATAAATTTTTTAAAATTTTACCTCTTACGTGAGATTTAAAAAGTTATTAAAATGAGAAATTATAAGATGAATTTTGAACACTCAATAAATTTTTACTATGAATTTTGATGGAATTCATAAAATTTTAAATTTAAATTTTATTATTGGTAAATTCAAAATAAATTCATTTAATAAATTATTTTTATTAATATACAAATCAATGAGATCCTATTAATTTTTAAAATAGGATTCATAGCATATAATATTATATATTATTAAAAATTTCTATAGATTCCACTTTTCTACATGTAAATCCGGCATCGTGAGTGCGCGTATTTTGATTTTCATTATTATCAGAAAATTTGCTTATTTTAATTTGATTTTTTTTTTTTCAATTTATTTGATCATCTGTATTCGGCAGGAATTGGGGAACACAGCGATAATGAGATGCATCAAAAGCTTTCAAAGAACATCCCACGTCACATCCGGCCATAGATTCCTTTTGAAAATTTTGAATCTTTAATACCATTGATTAATGCATAGACAAAATATTAATGCACTTTCATATTTATTTTAATAATAATATTTTATTAAAAAGATGATTATGAGAATATTTAAATTTATTTAAAATAAATATGAAAAATTATTTTAAAATTTAAAAAATATTAAATAATTTTTTAAATATTTAAATAATTAATTTAAAATAGTGATTTATAACTTAAAAAAAAATTAAATTAAATATAATAATTATTTTAAATCATATTTTTAAAATAAATTTTTTTTCCAAACACCTCTAATATATTTATAAAAAATTGTACATGCGGTGTACTTGGATATTTTCTTTCTACTAAGCTATTTCAACCGTGATTACTCATCAATAATTTCTTTCATTACATAAAAGGCAAGAAATTCAAATTTCTACTTTCTTTTATCTTTTTTCCTCTTTGAATTATAAAAAATATATAATATGAACCAATGTCTTTAATTCAGTGATTCCTTTAAAATGTCTAAAGTTATAATTATAATCAAATTTATTAATAAAAACAAATAAATGGTATGAGCATTTTTTTTTTCTTTAAAAATATTCACACTCTTGAGTTGTAATAATTAAATATTATTTTCTTAATCACTCGTAAATTAATATAATATTATATAAAATAACAGATAAAGAGTTTATTTTATAATGTAGAAATTTGATTTAAAACGTGCTAATATTCAACTTAATTTAATTTAATTTTAATTTTAAAATTAATTATAATAGATTATTAAAACAAGCTAATATAAAATAAAAAATAAATATCACTTGTAAATATTGTTTAATGCGTTTTTATTAAAAAAAAATTATACTGAAAAATAGAAGGCAGGTGGGAATTAATGAAATGTGGGTCCGCATCGTTTCAATATTCAATTAGTTGGATTTTTGCACCCTTCTTTATTTTGTTGTAATTAATGGTTTCCAAAAGTACTCTTTAACATTTTCAGATTCTGTTATTAGGAAAGTAATGTATAGGAAGCATGAAATTTCTTTGTTGAGAAACACCAAAGAATGAAATACACTAAACTTCACACAATTTTTAATCATCTCTTTCTCCGTATTTTCCTTTTTGTTATCGGCAGGGAGCCAAGCAAACAACAAAACATTTGGAAATTGGATTATTAGCTATGGTGAAAAATATATTTTTTTTATATATAAAAATAATAGGTTGTGGAACTGTTGAAAACATATTTAAAATATTGAATTAAATTATATTTATAGTCTCTAAACTTATAATTTAATTATTATTTTCTTTAAATTTTAATTTATTATATAAAAATCTTTTAATTTTTATTACACATAAATCTTTCAGGCTTTGTATAAATTGAAATTATTTAAAATTTATAAGATTTATTAAATTTATAAAATTAAAAATTATGAAATATGAAATGAATTAAATTAATAAGTTTTATCATTTATTATGATAAATTAATTTTTAAAATATTAAAAAGAATAATAAAATCCCTCAAATAATATAATAAATTTTTTTATCAAATCCCACTTTGGAGATAAAATTTTTAAATTTTTATTTTTTTTATCAATTTTATCATACGGTAAAATTAATAATTTTATAAATTTGTATTATTTTTTCATATCAGATATTAGATTTGAGTAAAATTTAATAATTTTATATATTATATGTTTAAATTTTCTCGTAATAAACATAACTTCGAATTTGATTTGATTGAAATAATTGTTTTTTTTTTTACTATTTTACGTCAAATTGATCATGGACATTCAATTTAATATATTTAACGTCAAATGAGATGTCACCCCCTGCCTTCTTTCTCTTTTCAGAAATCTCTCACCGTTGTGCACCAAGTTCAATAGTCACGCACCCATCCCAACAACCTAGACCGGACACTCATTGAAGGAAGACCCAGCAACCCCCATAATTGTATATTTTGCTTACACTCATATCATCATTATCTTTGGGCTTAGACGATGTTGCTTTCTTCTCATTTTAATTGTCTTAATATTATATATTAATTAAGAAACAATCCAGTTTTGGTTATTATAAAATGAAAATGAAAGATCAGCTTTTTTTGTTTTTTTTTTTTAAAAAAAACTTTGATTGGCATATATTGATATTTCTTCATAAAGGAGGGAAAGGGATTCATTGAATTGGTTCTGATCTGACATAATATAATCAACATTTGTGGATCAAATTTAACCTTCTCTCTCTATATTTATAGTAAATAATTTCAAAGAAATCAGAGGGTATGAAGCGTAAGATATTTTAACTTTTTCTTATCCCAATAGAATTTAATTGAAACAAAATAAGATATTCATATAACAAAGGCAAAGATTCAATCCAGATGCAAAGGGGTCCATATGAAGCAAGTTGATTCTTTCTGTATTCTTTAAACTGTACAGAGACAAGGACCGTGTGATACTCTCACTACACAACACAAAACTGAATCTCTTGCTCTCTTCAAAAAGGCAGATATGAGAAGCATTTTTTTTATTTTTCATTTATAGAACTATAGATTAAAATAGTAGAGTGCCAGAGTAAGTATGGGTCAGGATCCAAACCCCATGTGAAACCACTAAATGAGCCGTCATAGAGAGAGGGCAGTGGGCCCACAGCCCATTAAGCGGGATCATCAAAGATCCAAAAACAGTTGTAGGATCGGCCATTTCTTTGAACTCGAAGCTAAAACTCCATACAGATGATGCACACGGAACTGTGTTCCGCTCTGTGAACTGTGTTTGATACTTGAGCTCTTTACATATTCTTTTATTGTCCTCTTCTAGGGTTCTGTGGGCGTGTGAATGTGGACCCACCCTATCCCCCACTTGTTGGTTTTTTTTTTTTTCCTAAATTTATGGTGGGATTGAAGCCCACTTGCTTTTGCCACTTGTGTGACAGTTAAACAAATGATTTAACCGTTGATTTTTATGAAATTTATAAGATTAACGGCTCCACCACTTCACAACTTGAAGAACGGATGCTGATCAAGCTATAGATTAATCAGTCCAGATACCCTATCTTATTATATATTTTATCATTAATTTCATATTTTTTTTATGAGTTGCATTAATTTTTTTTTTCAATGTATTTTAATAATTATTATATTTTTATAAATAATATGCCATATAAAAAAGACATGAATAAAGAGATGGAACTAAAATTTTAAATTTAAATAATTAAAATTATTTCAATAATTACTATATAAATTATTATGTGAATAAATATCACAACTTTACAAATTTAAAGTTTACTCTTTGATGGCATATTTTTATATCAAAGTATAAAAAAAAATCAAAAATAACACGTATATATCCTTCACAAAAAAATAAAATAAGGCTGAAATTTTATATTTTGTTACGAGTAATATAATTATCAGTTTATCACATATATAAATTATCATGTATTTTAAGTTTTATTGACTAAAAAAAAAATTGAATATTTAAAATATATCAAAAACTCAAAATAATTGAGTATTTAAAATAATAAATATCATCTAAATAGAGCATAAAATAATAATTAAAATTTATTTACTTTAACTTAGTTTTTTTTTATAATTTATGTTTTTTTTTCTTTATTGATCATACTCTCTCTCTTTCTTTTTTATTTTTATCTGTCAACAGCAAAAATTAATTAAAGAGATGAAAGTGAAAGAAAATTAAAGAGAGTTATAAAATAGATTTTTTTTTATTTTTTATTTTGGTGGAATAAAATTTAAGAATTTAGAGATAATGTTTGTAACTTTTTTTTTAATTTAGTTAAAATAAAAATTATGGACTCACTCAATATGTTAGACTAAATAATAATAATCGTACAAAAATTTAATTTTATTGTGGGGAACTTTTTTTTTTATTTTTTAAGGGACTCATATTATATATATATATATATATATTTAGAGTTTTTATTTTTGTTTAGGACAGTGTTTTTTATGATAAAAGACGTGAGATACAATAAAATTGAGAATCCAACTGTAAATTAATAAATAGATTTGGTGTATCCGATTAACTGCAAATATCAATATGCGTATGCATTGATGTCACAGCATATATTACAGTTTTGTCATAGCTAGTTAGCCACGCAATTGCAGTTTCCATCTAACTAATGACCTGACATTAAGTAAAAATAAATAAATTTAGTATAAATTAAATTAATTTATATTTATTTATTTATTTATTCCAATTTCTAAACATAACGTGGATTTCTTAATCTTATTTTCCAAAAAATGGATTTTTATTTTTTGTTTACATCACAGGCAAAGATAAATCATTGGACTAGAAAAGTCAAATATGGCGTCCTACATCTTTAGAATCTTTCCCAATTAATTATGTAATTTCAATAAATACTCGCCTTATACGCGAGTGTATTTCTCGCATTGTTGATTTTTCTAATCTTGATATAATAACGGATATATTTTTTAATTGTTTATCTTAATATGGACAAAATATATAAAAAATAATTTATAACATCACTTTTAGATTAAAAAAAAATATATATTAAATATAGTGTTAGAAAATATAATAATTAAAATATAAGTTTTAAATCAAAATCTAAAATTATAGAATTTTAAATTTTTAGTGCATCCTTGAAAAAATAAACTTGAGAGAATAAAAAAAAAAATCAACAAAACAGCTATGATGCAATATCAAAATTGGGACTAAAAAGTATGATTGAAATTTAAATTTCATAATTTATTTTTTTTAAAGGATATGTACAATGATGAAGTCGTGTTTGGATGAGGGGCACATGCCTCTTTAAATTTTAATTTTTTTTTTAATTTTTTGATAAATTATTATTTAATTTATAAAATTTGATGTGATTAATATTTTTATTTATATATTTTTTAAAAAACTCAATAGTTGATTAATATATTATGATTTCGTGAGTATATTCATCATTCTTTATATTTTATTTTTAAAATCTTATTAAAAGATTGAAATATATTTTATTTATATTTAAATTTTTTATTCCAACCAAATTCATATTTCATTTATTTCTTGATTGTGATAATTTTGCACTAAGTGATTATTACATTTTGAATTTATGATTTTGTTAAATTATAAGATTGATACTAATCTAATAATTTAATTGTAAGTTTTAAATTTCATAAAAATAATAAGAAATTACTAATAAGAGGAGAACTCTTTGTCCACACAAGATTAAAGTATTACATTTAATTTTTAAGCCAACAATATTATAAATTATGTCGTAAAATTTACAGATAAACTAACAGAAGTTCTCGTAAAAAAAAAAAAAGAATATCTATAAGAGGGATACTGAAAATAATAAAATATCTCTCTGTAATTGATACTCAATAAAATAAGTAAAAATATATTATTGCTGTATAAATAATTTTCAGTTTAATATTTCTTACTATCACGAGGAATACAAACATTTCAAGCCCGCTCACAATAGAAGTTGCAAACCTAATTTCTCTCATCGATAAAGACACAAAGGCAAAGAAATAAAGATAATCAAATCACCTAAAAAGAAATATTATCTTATAATATACACAATTTTACTGTGTGGATTTGTTCTTTTGAGAGTTAAATAAAAGTTCATGTAGAATTTTATAATTTTTTTTTTTTCATAAACCCACTTTTTAAGCACCAGTTTGCATTATCTCTTTCTAAATTATTATGACATGATTGTATTTGTGATTTTAGCTGTGAAAATTAAAAAAAATTAAAGTAACTAGACAACTATTTTTAATGATATTAGATTTATTGTAACTTATGGATTTGTCTGAAAGAATTATTTTTTGGACAATATAATTATACCCATCATTTTATTATTTCATGCGTCGGCTCTTGAATGTATATAAGTTCAAATTTGCAAGATCAAACTAGCCGATTTAAACTATGAAATTTTGGTTGAACCATACACCTAAACAAAGAGAAACAACTGGTCAAGGCGGACTTGTGATCATAAGATAGGTTGAGCCAAAAGATTACCAAAATATAAGCTTAGAGATGGCAGCGGGCGGGTATGCCATTACCCGCACCCGCCTCGTCAAAATTTTTTTTTACCCATCTCATTACTTGCCCCCTTCAGGTATAGGAAAGGATCTAGACGGAGAACGGGACAAATGAAATGGGTATACTCATTTACACGTATTTTTTACTGAATTTTTGCACAAAATTAAAAAAATTATATTTTTAATAATAATAATAATTAAGGTGAGTATATCTCGACTCCTAATCTGTAATGGGTTTAAAAATTAAAATCTGTATCTGTTTCACCAATAAATGAGATGGGTAAAATTCGATCCATTAAAATTGGGTCGAATCAAATATCTGCTGAGTTAGATTAAATTATCATCCCTGCTTAAGCTTTATCTTTTTCTAAATATATAAAATTACTTCTACTAGGAGAGGTAGAGAACATAAAATGCTAAATAAATTATAAAGAAAACTAAAAATATAGGAATTGAGAAGATAAATAAACTAGGAAAAAGAAAAAAGGATGAAGGGCTACCGTGGATAAAGGAAAAAAAAAAACTTACGGCGGCTAAAGAAAAAGCCCAAATTTAAAGGCTATGAAGAGAGAGAGAAATCTACGGCAGCATCAGAAAAAGCCCAAATTTAAAGACTATGAAGAGAGAGAGCGCTTTTGTTGAGAAAGAAAGAGTACTTCATGCGTCAACTTATATCACTTGATAGTAAAGATTTTTCTGTGTTCTATGTGATTGGAAGCTCATATGATAAATGAAGGCTCCCCCATCTTATGATCTTTCTGGTACTTTGTCCCCTCCAAAACGCGATAACTATTAACACGTTTTTAATTTAATAATAATCGAGTTATTTTTTAGAATTAATAAGTATTTGATTTAATAATATTGGAGTATCTTTTAATACCTAAAAATTTTGAATTTGGATCTCAACTAATGCAATTGTTAGTATCTTTATTCGAATCTGTGCAATTACCAAACCCATCATTAACCATCTGTGCATATATACATATTTTTTGGGCTGAGCTCCATGGCATTCTATGGGACTTGGATATTTAGTTAGCCCACATAATATAGGGTTGTAATATTTATCTTCTAAACAAATAAAATAAGATAATAAAGTTTTTAAATTTGGATAACTATAATAAAGTTTTTAAATTTGGATAACTCTTTTTTCTTAAAAAAAAAAAAATAATAACATGGCAGACCAAAAAAAAATATATAAATTGGACAGACATTGCATATAATAAATTATAAATTTACAATAAATAAGATGAGCAGTTAAGGATTTCAAATTTTAAAAAATGGAGTCATGGATGCATCTAATGAATTGAATTGGATCTCTAAAATTTCTAGAATGGAACACTTATCAACATCATCATGTGGTGGAGAGGGGAGGGGAGAGCCATTTATCTGAACAGAAAGGCCAACGATATTTGTTTATAGGAGCGAAAGACAATACTTATGAAATAGACCCAATATCTAGAAAATACTTACCTATATATTGGATGTATATTATCATTGTGGAATAAATTATATTAATATTGATGATTTTATAATTTATTCAGTTTAATTTAATTTAAGAAATTAAGTAAATCAAAAGATTAATTTAATTTGCGATTTGAATATTTTTTTTTTTAATTTTAAATAAAATAAAATGGAAATTTTATATATATATATTATTTTTTACTATTATTACAATTAAATATATTTAATTTTATTTTATATACAACCACATAATTTTTTTAACCTAATATTAACTTAAAATTAAAAAAAAAATGACCATTCATGAAAAGTAATTAAAGATAAATAAAAAATAGGAGAAAAATATAAGTTTTGAGTATGTTAATTAATGAAATAAATAAGTTTTGAGTTGTATAATATTAAATTATTTTTAAAATTTTTTTCTTACTGATATATTATCGGTATTTTTTCTTAAATTTATAATAAAATAATGAGAATTTATAAAAAATATTATTTAGTTTGAAATCGATAAATCAAAGATATTTAAATTGAATTAAATCAAATCGAAATTGACAGTTTGATTATATTGATAGTTTGATTTGATTTGATAATTTTTAAATAAAAAAATATTAATTTGATTTGATAACAACCTTTCAAATCGATCAAATCAAATCGATATCACTATATACTTATCCAATGAGATAATAAATATATAAAAAAAAATTAATATTTTTTACAGAAAAAAATAAAAAATTAAATTAATTAAAATATTATAACACCTATTAATTAAGTATATAAAACAAATTTTTACGCCCTGACAACTAGTCCAGCCCACTTTCTTTCCCTTTCAAATATTAAAATTCACCATGGGTCCATTGAGGAATTGAAAGCTTTTCTCTCTACTGGCCCCAATGGGATGCAAGAGTCCATCCTACATGTTCAACATTTGTCTCCTCCTCTTTTAATAGGAACAAAAATAATAAAACTTTTATAAAATCAAGGAATCATATATTTTCTTTACAATTATATATATGGGTTATTTGTTTAATTGATATTGATGCTTTGGTGGGGTGCTTATGTATTTGCTTTTCAAATTATCTTTGGACGTTGTCCACTGTATATTAATGTAAAACAGGAAATATTATCTAATGTAAAAAAAAAAAAATTATTTTGAATACACTTGCTCATTTATATAAAATCAGTGTGTATCTTCCATGCTGGCTTTTATTTACATGATCCACGATTCATAATGTTTATATGGCCGAGTATTGGGCCCTTGGCCCGGTTTCATGACATTCATTTTATTCGGGCTTGAGATTGCCACTCTGAATCTCTGATAATTGATGAAACTTATTGCTCATTTTGTGTGTCTATAGGCTATAATACTATCTTTCACAAATTTATTTATTTAATATTACTGGGGAATGAGATTCCAACTTGGGTATACATCTTAATAGAACGTAAATTTTTGATATGATAAGCAGCCAGTTACAAACATTTATGAGTTGGATACATGTAGATGATATTAGTTCAACTGAAAATGACAAAGGTGGTTGGGTTGGGCTACTTGTTAGTTGCATGTACAAATCGAGTTAACAAATTTGTACAAATAACTAAATTCCGTCAGGAAAATTGAATTGTTTCTCCGTAGATGTTGCACTCTTGAAACTAAAACGCTTCTCTAGCTAAAAAAATATTTTGATGAGTGGAATCAAATCAGTATATATATATAATTAGTGTAGTTGAAATTAATTTGAAAGTGAACTGTAACTTCTGAAAAATAATGTATTGTTTAAAATAATTTTGAACTCATATTCATAAATAATTTAAAAATTAAATGGTTGAGGAGACAATTATTATTATTTAGTGAGGAAAAATTTAATAATTTTAATGGAACGATATTATTGTACATATACATAAGGATTTTTATAGACCAATGAAAACAATTAGCCCATTGTCTCATAGTAGATCCTCACCAGAATTTGAGATTTGAACTAAAATTGAGGTCAATATAAATATAAATAAATCATACTTTATATTATTTTTACCCAAAAGAAACTCAAATATCACGATATTCAACTCAGTTCATCTTATATTACATCCCAATTCCCACATAAAAAAAATTAGTCAATCTTAGTTTATCACTTTTTTTTTTTTTTTTTGGTGGGGGGGCGGTGTGGATTATGCAAGCATTTCAATCTTTTGATATTAAGATCTTGTAGGTGTTGACTTTCAAATTGTCCCATAAATTATGGAGCTATTACAACAGTCTATAATTGGTAAGAGATATTAATTCTTCAATCGGTTTTTTGAAAATTTCCCCATTTTCTAATAAATTCCAAACTCCTTGAATTGTTAATAAATTCAATACAAAATCCAAAATGACTTAAAAAAAAAAAAAAATCAAAATTGACCAACTGTGATCACAGTGGCTCCACGTAATTCCAATTTGAATCTCTGTCTCTCTCCTTAATTAATAATATTTCTATTTTTACTGCCAGCTTAATTAATTGACTCTCCCTGTAAAATTCCCACTATTCTATTCCTCTTTATTACCTGTAATATATATATATATATATATTTTTAATAATCATTTTAGTTTTTAACGCTCTTCTTGACAATTTAGACACGATCCTCTTGTCCATTTCGAATTATTAAAGTTAGGAGTCTCAACAACGGGCTGTCCTGATTCTGAAAATTTGAGGTAAGATGTGTTATTTGTTGTTAGTGTTTGTTTATTTTTATTTTTATTTTTTTTTATATATACCTTGATAACATATCCTGCTGCGATTATTGTTGTCCAATTAATCTGTTTGGCAATTAACTATTCTATGAAAATTTAAATTTTCAGACTAATAATTTAAAAAATTTTGACTTTTTTTTATTGCTAAATTAAACAAATTTTAAATTTAGCATTTGCTTTTAAAATTTATTTTTTTTATTACTATTAAATTAAAACACCACCCTTAACTATATATAACTATATTATGTTTGTTGAATTAAAGGTTCCTATTTTTTTTTTTTTTTTGGTATTAAGAAGTTTCAACTTTCAACTACTTGCAATTAGAAGATCAGTAAATATTAAATTACAATTATTAAAGGCGAAGAGGTGATGGAGTTAGTGGGGCTAGAATTGTAAAAGGAGGTTGACTCCATGTTAAATAGTAATTAAAATGATTGTGCCAAACCCATTATTTTGTTGGTATTCAGGGATGAAACAAAAATAAATAATTTAAATGAGTTGAAAATTATTATTATTTTTTTTAGAACATTAATTTTAAATGGATCAATATTATATAAAAAATTGAATTTAAACTGAATAAATGAAAATTTTTTATAAGTTAATAAATTTTTTAAATTGAAATAAATTTGGCCCACCTGAGTTGAGTAGCAGAGGATCACAAAATACAAACCCATTATAATATGTGAAAAAGATTTCCAAGATTTCACGTCATCTATTTTAATTTTGTATTTGCCTTTGTGTTTCCTTGTGATGGAATTGCAGGGTCTTGCATCTGGTCGTATTAGTCTTTTTCTTCTTTCCCGTGTGTGTGTTCAATCGAGATTCACACCTCATATTGCAACCAACTACTATATTTTGTCCAATTTATTTATAATAAAGCAATCTTTCTACTTCAAATATATATCAACTCTTATAAAATTATTATCCAACCTACAATGCGAAGTCAACAAAAAACAAACATTAATCAAATTGAAATAAACCAATAAATACGTTTTTTTTACAGTATTATTTATTTTTATTATTGCAATTCAAATTAAAGAAAGTTTGACTTTAATGATAATTAAGTAAACTTTTTTATTTTTTATACTACACGAATGCTTTGTCAATGTCCACTTGGGAGATAAGCATCATGCCCATAGCCCATAGCTCCATGCATACGCTGTTGATGTGGACCCTATTTTTTACCAGTTTCAACTCCAACATATCCTAACGTTGAATTCTTGATACATCAACGGTAAAAAAATAAAAATAATATTATTTTTTTATTCTTTTAGAGGAAAAAAGAAAAAAGAAAAATCGTTGCCATTGAGGAAAGAAAGAATCCCATGTGACTTGAGGGTTGAGGCTTTGACACAGCTTCTAGTGTTCTGTAAAAGTGGACCTACCATTCATTTTTATTTATCTTTAAGGTAATTGTATAAAAATTACACCTAATTAAATTATTTCTTTTTATAATGAATTATATTAATGGGTGTCCTAGACCTAGAGGCACCTATTAATTGTCTTCAGATAGTAATCTTATACTAAATCTCTCGCATCTTAAATAGAAAATAAACATTTTAAATACTCATTAAATAATATTAATTATCATTTTAATATTTTAATCATTGTAATAAAAAAAATTTATACTTTTTATTTTTATATTGTTTTACTTTTTATTTATATTTTGAGTTAAACTCTATTTGATATTATTTTATAAATTATTTAGAATTCTGAATTATTATATTCTACTAAATAAATTAAGCCATTAAATAATTGTTAACAGGAACTTTTATAATAAGAATAAAATTAAAATTTTTAAAAAATGATTTTTTATTCATTTTTAAAATAAAAATAAATTAGAACAAATAAAATTTTAAAAACTAAAAGTGAAAAGGGAACCCATAGAGTACAATTTATATAATACTACTTTGGTTAAATATTAAATATAAATATATAATATGACTTTTGCATTAAAAGCTGCAAAAGGTCAACTCTATCTCACTGTCTCCAACCAAAGATTGTTGCTTTCTTTGTTTCGCCGATTTTACCGAGTCATAAATCCAACGGCTAATCACTGCCCTTTTGACCTTATCCCAAGCTTTCATCATATATAGTATAATTTTTTTTTTACACGGTCTCCAACCGGTTCCTATCACGTTCAAGGGTCCCACAGAAATAGAGAGGCGGTCAATATCCTGACAAAATTTGCCACGTGGTAGATTCCCATTTGATAAATGGTTTGACGGCAAGGAATACAGAAGGGGACAGGTCAGTGACTCGATGGCTTGCATTGAGAGGGCATCAGTTTGACTCGAATCCTCACCTCCCTTGTCCTTTTTTTATCGCCATCTTTCACATTCCTGTTCTGCTTTTCCATCATTTCTTCTGTTTCAAGTTCTCCGTCTCTATTTCTCTTCTTTTTATATCTGTGATATTAGATTTTATACCAGAATTTGGATGGTATTGAAGAAGAGATGGCTGTGGAATTGATGATGGGTTATTCTTCTGATAGTTTTGGTGCTAAAATGCAAGAAAATTCTGTGAGAGAAGCTGCCACTGCTGGGATCCAAAATGTTGAAGAGGTCATCAAGCTACTCGAACAAAACAATCTTCAACAACAACAATACTTCTCTGAATTGTCTGCTAATAATCATGCCGGTTCAGATAATAATATTATGGCTGTTACTGATGCCGCTGTCAACAGCTTCAAGAAGGTTATTTCTCTGTTGGGTCGCACTAATAGAACTGGCCATGCTCGTTTTCGGAGGGCCCCTGTTTCTTCCCCTTTTGGTTCTCAGAAACAGCCACATCAAGTTCAAGACCCGGTGCCTTCTGTACGTTCAATTAATAATTCCCAGCAAACAGAGCAAGTTTCTGCCTTTAGAGTTTACCAACCAACCCCTGTTCATCGATTACCTCCTTTGCCTAATAATCACCATCAGCAACAAAAAACTCCTCTTTTGGTGCCTAAAAACGGCTTTTCAGAGAAGAACGAGATGCCTTCTTCTATCAATTTCTCTAATTCACCTTCAATCTCTGCCGCTACTTCTTTTGTGTCTTCATTAACAGGGGAAACCGATAGCGTACAGCGCTCTATGTCCTCTGGTTTTCAATTTGCCCAACCTTCACATATTTCATCTGCTGGGAAACCTCCTTTATCCTCAGCTTCCCTTAAAAGAAAGTGCAATTCTATGGACGATGCTGCTCTCAAGTGCGGCTCCTCTTCGGGCCGCTGCCATTGCTCAAAGAAAAGGTCCGTAATCTATATTTTACATTAATCTTAAATAATTACTCAATAGACTTTTATTGGTTTGTTTTAAAATTCTGATTTGATAATATAATTTTGTTGATTGAATAGGAAATCTAGAGTTAAGAGGGTAATTAGAGTCCCAGCAATTAGTAATAAGATGGCTGATATTCCACCTGATGATTATTCCTGGAGAAAGTATGGCCAAAAGCCAATCAAAGGCTCTCCTCATCCAAGGTATATCTAAATGTAATTAGATTGAAAATTTGTTGGGCGATTCTGATTCACAAAAACTTGTACTGAAACTGTTTCATAATTTGTTTTTCTAATTTGTTCAGGGGATATTACAAGTGCAGTAGCATGAGAGGATGCCCAGCTCGCAAACATGTAGAGAGAGCTCTAGATGATCCAATGATGCTTATCGTCACCTATGAAGGTGATCATAATCACTCTACCTCCATCAATGATGCGGCTGCTGTTCGTATTCTTGAATCATCCTAAAAGTCAACGCATCAAACGGCTCACAAAAGTTGTTACTAGTTTTAATCACCGTCGTTCATGATACTAGTGCTCAGATAGTCAACGCAGAAGGCTTAGTGGGTACTTTAGCTGCCTAAGTAGAAAATATAGGATTCCTCTGTTTTGTCCTCTTTCTCTTTTTCTCCTTGAATACTTTGTTTAGAAGTGGAGGATAAAAAAAAAAAAAGAAACTAAAAAAGGTTAGAAAAGATTGGATATTGTGGATTTGGTGGGAGTTGAATCATGCAAGTAGTGGCGTTTTCTTAATTTTTTTTTTTTTATGCTTATATACATGTCATTAGGATTGTGCATATATATATATATATATATATATATATATATATGGTGGTGGATCTTGCAAGGTTGCCCACTTGAAATTGTTCCATTTTCCACTCATGTTATGTTCTTTTATTTTTTATTTTTATAAAAAGAAGAGTGAAGCGAAGGGCAATCAATGAGAGCATTAGTTTGAGGAAGAGAGATGTCATTTCCTTATTTCACTCATTTTAATGGCATTTATTGAGTAATAGATGAGATGCCATAGGGGTTAAGTTTTTTGCTGGTCTATATACCCTTTCAAGAATTTTATCCAATGGTGGGGTCGAGCTTGAGGAAGGGATAATTTAATTCATACATGGATTTGGACGTTACGGAGAATCTGAAAATGTGTCTATGATTTTAGAGTGTACAAATGTGACCCACCTTAATTGGGGAATACAATGCAAAGTCAAAGTTACGATAATTGTCCCCCACTTCCCTTTTTCTTTATGTTCTATATCTTATTTATTACTATTTTCAATTCAGTATGTTTGAACTTTGAATGTCTCTGCACTCTATGGCCTCTATTCAACAATTTTTTTCAGTTACGCGGCAATTGACATTTTATGTTTGCCTCGTAAAGTCTTTTACCCAAATGAGAAAGGAGCTTTTAATTCCAGTTTCTTATTGGTATCAAATGAGATGAGTTACTCATTGAATAATCTAGCTCTATTAAATGGTTAGGTCTGGGGCCTTGAACCTTCTAATCTCTGCTCTACTCAATTTGAGTTGTTTAAAATTTGTCTCTCCTTGTATTAAAATTTATAGACATTTATACTTAGTATTTGGCTTGTATATAATATCTCTTGTAAAAAAAAATATATATATAATCTAGCTCTATTAAATAGAAAGAAAAAAAATCAAAATTACAACTCGTATATTTGATGTTTGCAAGAGTTAATATATGTTTGGTCGATAAGTTAATATATATGTATATATCTTTTGGGGAATTTGTGGGACAAAGGTAACTAATTATTTAGTTAAAAGCATATATTAGTTGGATTTTTGTGTCCACACTCGTCTAATCAAGCAGAATGATGAAAATATATAATTTCCATTCCTTTCTTGGATTCTGTTTTCTGTTGGAGAGCACCCAGCTTTCATTAGTGCCCTTCAAAAAACAATTACTAAAATGAAATCTATCTTTCTTTTTTTTTCTTTTTGGAGAGAGAAAAAAAAAATGTATCTTACCACAGAATGGAAAACTCTATGGTAATTTTTTTTTTATTCTTTTTATTTTGGTCAAGGTAATTTTTGATTCTAACAAAGTAAAACTATACTTTAAATAATCCCTACTATAATTGATTTTTCATTTTTATTTTATTTATTTATTTTTGAAGATGAATTAATAAAAGTTCATCTAACAGAAAGTAAACTACAGCCTCTAATTAAATTATTATTCAGCAAACTTCAGTTGGCAGAGGAGTAGATGACTAAACTCCAGTCCATGATAATCGCCATCAGGAACTCCGCTTGGGCCTCAGATAGAGTTATAGTACTTGTAATGGGCCAATTGTTACTTTGTAGCAATATCCAAAATCGAGGCCCAAAAGTTTTACTTGGTTGGGCAGGGAACTATTCAATTCCCCAGGGAGAAGATGGACCATAACAATGATCCAAAGAAAACTTTGGCCCATAAAGAAAAAGCTAACACTCGGATTGCCAAGGGAAAAAAAACTGATAAAGTACTGAGATGATCAAATACAGATTTTAGAGTCAAATAAAGGATTTTGTGTAAATTTTTATTTTGAGAAATAAAATTTATTATTTAATAACAAGTTAAATATTAAATTCACTTAAAAATATTATACACTATTATTTAATAAATTTGAATTCTCAATTGAGATTCAAATATCCACATATGTTTTTTCATAAATAATTTAAATAAATTTCTTTTTATTATTATACTCTCTCTTTTTTTTTTTTTAATTACGGTAGTGAATCCATAATTGTTATGTAAAAAATACTGCCAGACATGCTACTAGCTAATAACAAGCATAATCTACTACTTAGGTAAACGGTGAATCTTAGTGGGCAGGTGATATTTTTAAAAAATCTTTAGTGTGTGTTTAGATGCATAAATTTAAATTTAAAATTTATAATTTAAAATTAATAAATTTTTTGTTTAAAAAGTGTATGAAATTTAAAATTTAAAAGTTATGTTTGAATAACTATTTAAGTATAAATTTGAATTTAAAATAAAATTTTAAAAAATATAGTAATTCAAAATTACGTAGTAATATAATTATTTTATACAACTTATATTTTCTATGTTATATATAAATTTATTATTTTTTCAGTTCAATATTACACATTATTTTTGACTAATTATTGTTTTGAGATTGATATTACACACAATATTTATTTAATTGTGTGAAATTATTATGTGTAAAACTGTTACTTTTCATATTATGTATTAATTATGTAGTAATTTTCTTACGTCTTTGATATATTGAGATATTTTAAAACTTAATTTATTATTATTAATAAAAAAATAATTTTATTCTCAAAATAACAGAAAAATATTTTTATTAATTAACAAATAATAATTATTTATCACTTGCCTTTATAGACTTAAAATTTTCATAAGAACAAGGTAATAATTACTATTTAATTATTTCTTATCTTTTGTTTAAAATTAATTTTAAAATTACAATATTAAATTGGCTTTTAAAATTAAATCATAAATTGAAATATTTTCTTAAATCTTTAATTTTAATATGGTTGATTTTTTTAAGTTATATTTAAATAATAAATTTAGTATAATACCAAACAAAAGTCCTAATATAATATTTAATTACAATAATAAAAAAATAAATTATTTGATAATGTGAAAAGTTAAAAAAAAAAAATTAATGGCATAATTATAAAAAATATTTATTTATTTTTGGCTATTTGCTCATGAAATTAAAAAAAAAAAAAAAAGTAGGGATAAAATAGATTTTTAGGTTAAAGAAGAAATAATAAATTCAAAATAATTAACTAGAAAATAGTATTTAAAATATTAAATTTTTAGTATGATAGATTTTATTAGATATTTAAATTAAATTTAAATTTATTCAATTTTAATGATTCAAATAAAAAAATTTAATTCAAACCCAAATTCTAAGTTTAAATCATTATAATCCAAACGCGGCATTAATTTATATTAAAAAATGACTTAAAATTTTTGAAAAATCATTTACACCTTTTATAGTTTTATAAAATTTTTTATATCAAACATATCAAATTTGTCATTTGAATGAGTTCATTTTTTGTTTGTTTGTTTGTTTCAATGATACTGACTTAGTATTATTTTTTCCCCACGCAAATCGATCTAACGTTTGTGATATAAATAATAATGATATAAAGTGTTAGCTAATATATGAAGAAATTTTAGTAATTGAGGAGTTGGCATCAACTTTGGAAATATATTTTTCCTTTATGCATAAAGAAAAAGGCAATGGGACACACTAATTGCTTTTATAAATTCCTGACATGGAAACAACTCTGTTCTTATAATGAGTGATTAAATACTAAATTTAGTGAAAAAACAAAAAGATGGTTGGACTAATGACACGTTTCAATTAATTAGCAGTCCAGAATAATTGTTTAGGGAGCAATACCATCTAACGCGATTCATGTGCTGTGAAGAATATATATAAAAAATGAAGCTGCTGCCTTTAGAATTCTGTTTCTTTCACTTTATCCCGACGCTTTTTCTTTTACCATGGCCTTTGGGCATCTTTAGGAGAATAAATCAATTGAGTCTCCCAATGTTTGTAAATAACACGATTTATCATAATTTAAATATTAAAAAATAAAAATTAAATTAATAAAAAATTTTAGTATTATAAATTATATATAATTTTTTGGAACTAATTACTTGTAAATTTTTGTGTTATTAAATGTGGTTAAAATTAAATTAATAAAAAGTTTTAATATTATAAATTATATATAATTTTTTTGAGAGGACCAATTAAAAAGTTACATATATTTTTAGTGCTATTAATTATATACAATTTTTTTAAAGAGCCTATTTAAAAATTTACATGTATATATATAAGAATTTTGAAAAATTAATTAAAAAATTTACATATATATATATATATATTTAAGAATTTTGGAGTCCCTAAAATCATATTTAAAGTAGTGGAGATTATATTTAAATTAATAAAGTGAGATTGGAATTATATTATTCTCTATTATTACTTTTACTTTTATGTAAAATCAAACATTAATTACAAAACAACCTTTTGAAACCAAATCATTAGTGCTTAAATTAATTTAATATATATGCTTTTATGGTGATTAAGGGTTTGTTTGGTATTGTTAATCTAAAACGTTGATTTGCTAAAAATAATAATGAAAGTGTTGGAATGACGCATGGAGAAAAAATACAAGTGATGTCAGTGACAATAACATAATTGCTGTAATACCATCAGTTCTTTAGGTAAAAATCTGTAAGATCTACTAGTCAATAGTGAACACATATCAGGATGGTATTGAACACTGGATAAATAATATTGCAATTCTTATTTGTCATTGAAGTAGTAATTAAGTAGAAATCTATCTTATAGCTTTAGTGCTTAGGAATTTAAATCTACAAATCTTTGTCTTATTAAGGTCGGCTTAAATAAATGACGATTTCAAATTTGATTTAAATTAATTGATTTCTTGCTGGGGAATACTAATAACATAAATTTCCTGAACATTTCAGGCATCTAATTAATAAAAAGGATGTATGAAATAGAAAGCTTCGAAGACAAAATTTTCCCTTTTCTTTAGGTTGCACCAGAGTTCACTTCAGTCGCCCAAAAGCACAAAACAAACATGCATTGAAAGCTGAATATGGATCCAAATCAAAGGATGTTTAGCATAGCATCCCTCAAAACTAGTCTCCAAACTTTCTTTTTTTGATTAATTAATTTGGTATTACAATGTCATAGTTTTTGTGAGAATTTTAATAATACTAAACTAAAAGTTGGGTTTTTGAATAACTGATAATAATTAAGATACTGGGTTCAAAATGTTTAATGCAATATGTAATAAATGTAGTCTCTGATGCATAATTACAGTAGCCAGTACGTAGGTCTCTCCATTGTTGCATTTGTATTCAGTTTCTAATCCATCCAGTTATACGGAAACATCTTTATTCTCTAACCATTATCTAACAAATATTTAATATAGTTTTAGGTTGAGGTTTTGCTTTAAGCCATGACAAGATATGATAAGAAATTAGTGCTTTAATTTGCTTTAACTTTTTGAGACTAAAGTTACATGAATGAAGCTTTGAATATATCAGCTTTATAATTTGCAAACACTCATCAATCCATTATTTAGCTTTTATATCTTTATGGCTATAGTGCTGCAGAAAGACCTTTGTAATTTTCACATCAACTTCATTATTGTTTCCGTCTGTGTGTCGGTGGCTCTATCAATTACTATTTTATAAAAGAAGTAAAGAAACACCCTAATTTTCTTTCCTAATTCTAAAAGTAATTTCAATTCTTTCATTATGGTATAACTTATATGCACAAAGAAATTAGCTTTTTTTTTTTTTTAAATGTTTGGTTGCAATATCAACAAGTTTAAGATCTAAATTTGTTAGAAATTGAGGTGATATTAAACAAGATAATCATTAATGCTTTTTTTTTCTTCTAAATTTGAAGCAATTACAGCATTAATTCATATATTCTTCTTTAAGAAGGTTGTATTGCGGTACAATGACATGTTAAATGAGATAAAATATAAACAACAACCAATATGAATAGGAGATGACACATGGAATAGATGACATAGATATTGGACTTCTCCATAATTTAGGAAGTTTTTTTACTAGTGCAGTCAGAATAGATTATCAGAGACTAGAGATTTAGGAGCGGGTCTATCCAGACATATAAGAAAATCATTATTCCATTTGAAGCGTAGCAGAAATATATTAATTTTTAAAAATAGATAATAATATTTAATTTTAATGTTTATATGTATATATATAATAGGCTAAGAGATTGGAAAATCTTCCACTACCGATCATTTCTCCATATGCACGTAAAAAAATAAGACAGCAGTTTAAATTTATTATTTCAAAATTTTAAAAAGGATTTTAAAATCAATAAATTTTTTATTTAATGGTACTAGATAAAAAGATTGGAATTCGTC
The DNA here is from genome assembly GCA_948193065.1 of Aleurites moluccanus. Taxonomy (NCBI): domain Eukaryota; kingdom Viridiplantae; phylum Streptophyta; class Magnoliopsida; order Malpighiales; family Euphorbiaceae; genus Aleurites; species Aleurites moluccanus. The sequence goes on from CANXYC011825126.1 coordinate 47,763, forward strand.
AAATTAAAAAAAAAAAAAAGAAAAAGAAATGGTACTATTACGTCAATGATTATTGGCAGCATATAATTTTTTTTTTTGAAAAATTATTGGCACCTAATAATTGTTTAGTGTATGTGCAAGACCAAGACCTAAAGACAAATAAGCATGATTGCTTCATTTCCTATTCCATATAATTAGTTATTAGTGAGTGGCATAGTCTATAAGTAGCCATCTGCATGCTCCTGCCACAATATCCTACTCTGAATTCTTAAAACAAAAGACCATGTCTATAACTTTCCTTCTTTTTATCTCGATCTTACATACATGCTCCTTTCAGTACTCTGTTTCCCAAAAATGTCCTCCCCAAAGATGCCCACCAATTTCACCACCACCTCGTCCTCTTCCATTCCCTCGTGTCCGCCCCAGGCCACCTCTTTACCCTCCTTCAAGGCATCTAATGCCCCGCCAACCAAACAACAATCCTGGACCCCTTGCTAATAGAGCTAGAATTTTATTCATCACTCAAGAACTTAAAAGAAATATCACATCTGACCCTAGAAACTACACTGGGACCTGGGTTGGCAATAACTATTGCCTTTTCAGAGGCTTCTTTTGTGATACTGTTCCTGATAGGAACATTACTGGACTTGCTGCTATTGATTTCAATCGTGCAATATTTGGGGGTATTTTAAATTTCTATCGATTTATCATGAATTTGCCTGACATTGCTATTTTCCATGCAAATTCTAACAATTTTAGCGGACCCATAAATCAAAATCTCAATCAATTGCGTTATTTCTATGAGCTTGATTTGAGTAACAACAAATTCATTGGAGGATTCCCTACAAATGTTCTTGGAGCCCAGAAATTACAATTTGTTGACATTCGGTACAACAGTTATTTAGGCCCCGTTCCAGCTCAGGCATTCAACATTGACACTGATGTTCTATTCATTAACAATAATCAGTTCAACCAAACAATCCCTACCAATTTTGGCAACACTCCAGCTCTCTATCTCACAGTAGCCAACAACAAACTCACAGGTCCAATTCCAAGAAGTATTGGCCGAGCCTGGAAAACATTAACAGAAGTCCTTTTTTTAGGCAACAGGCTCACTGGCTGTCTTCCATTCGAAATTGGATACTTACTAAATGCTACAGTATTGGATTTTGGGAGCAACTTGTTAACGGGTCCGATCCCACAATCTTTTGGGTGCTTGGTAAAATTGCAACTTCTGAATATGGCTCATAACATGTTTTATGGACCGATACCAGAAGTTTTGTGTAGGTTACCAAATGCTTACAATTTTACACTGACTTATAACTATTTCACCCAAGTTGGGCCGCAATGCAGGAGGCTAATAAGGGCTAGGAGACTTAATGTTAATAGGAATTGCATTATGGGGCTTCCTGGTCAAAGACCTGCAGCTGAGTGTGCGCGTTTCTTTGCAAGGCCAAGGAGTTGTGCTCGTGAAAGTAGTTTTTCTTTTATTACCTGTAATCTTCCTGCATCTTCCATGAAGATTGCTTTTCCTCCAACAGATGATGAAGCTCCTGCTCCGCAATCCTATAAAGCTCTAGAAAATCCTCCCCATTAATTAGTTTTGTGTGCAGCTAAAGGAAATCCATTGGTACATTCCTATCTTCGAATAAGAGATTTTCGTTATGTAGGTGTCATGTTATGTACTTGTATGTCTATGATGTTTGCTACTATATGTGTATAGTATGTGCTTGGAGAGCTTTATGCTTTCTGCAATTTTTTCTTTATTACTATTGTTATAAATTTCTGTGTCACTTGAATTACTGTGATCTTCTGATCTGGAGTTGAGACAAGGAAATTGGTGGGTTTGTTGAGTTTTTGGGTTTGAAAATAATAAAGGTTGATATTATATTATTCAAAATATTACACCTTGAAATTGATTTTGCGAATGCAAATTTAATGGGATTGACTCATGAATTCTATGTTAATAATTGAGAGGTTGAACTCCTAGAACAAATTAAGAAATAAAGAGTTAAAATGTTTTAAGAATTTTTAATATACTAAAGAAAAAAATTATTGATTTTCATTATGCATATTAATTTACAGTTTAATATCTATTTAACAAATATACCTTTAATGAACATTAACAGCAAGTTACAACATGGTTCTATAATATATATTGATATTCTTTTCCCTAAGAAAGTATTTTGTCGGTTATCACAAACACAACAATCAGATTAATTTTTTTATCATTGTGTAAATAAATACAAAATTAATAACATTATGGAAAAAAATATATTTTATTTTGTTTGAATCTATTTCCAACATAAGCCATAGTATTTTATAAATTTAATTCGAATTAAAAATATTCAATACCACTAAATTAAAAATATATTATTTTCTTTCATAAATACTAAGATGCGTCGACCCTCCACTTAAAAAAATGTTACATGATTTTCGGAAAGAGCCTACGGATATTGCTGCTGCCCACAGAATAAAATATCAGAATATTATATTTAGTGGCCTAAAATATTTTTTATTGACTTGTGGCCTATAGAAAACTTATTTAATTAGCCCAATCTCTAAACGAGCTAGGCCTATTTTAAAGGTGGACAGCATTGTCCAACCCACCTCAACAATCCATGATGCGTAATTTAGTTTAGTATTAGATTGGGTGAGGCTGTGATATGTGGGGTTTGGACTGAATTGTAGATTCAAGCCTATAAAAAATAACCCAATTCAAAAATCACAATACAAAGGGCAAATTATGTTGATGAATAAGTGATAACAAAGCATAAAAAAAAAAGTGGTAGAAGCCTGACCCACAACACGACTCAGTTGGACCCATTACTGCCATCAGTAGGAAATGGAAATTGGAATCCACTCACTTGCAAAAGCAATCTTTTTAGACAAGGACTGAAATATTCTGTAATCTACTAAGAAGAGAACTTTTTTTTTTTTTTTAATAAAAAGAAGGAACCGTTAATTTATTATCATAAATAAATTACTTAGGAGTGGAAAATTAACTCTTCTGGCTATGTGAACAGACAACAATGTTGTTTCTATTTACTTTCTTCTTTGTTTGACATTTTTTTTAAAACAAAACATGAAATTAAGAACAAATTGATTTGATGTTAATGCCTACTCCATTATAGCACCATTGTGAGGATCACATATTACAATTTATCATCGCTGCTAGAAAATGAAATGTATTTGTGCCAAAATATATAGAAACAAGAAATGGAAAATTGCTATTGTCATTTACTTTCAGAATTGAGATTGTTTAAGAAAACTAATTGATTTTTTTTTTTTGGGGTCGGAAAAAAGGAATGCCTTTTAAATAGAGCAAAAAGAATTTATTGAAGTAGGTAAAGAGCAACTCTAGATGATTCTGGTTGTGGCAATCTCTTATAATTCATTTCCCTCTCTAGTTGGTTTCTACTGGTCGTGGCACTTGCTCTTGTTGGCCACCTCTTTAGCAGATACAAAGAAGTATATATTTAAACACACAGACGAACAACTATCAGCAATATGTCCACCATATGGGTAGTTTCGTCCCTCTGCATAGTCCTCATTTCTGTAAATGTCAATACTATAGCAACTACCACCAACAAAGAAACGCTAGAATTGGTCGTTGGTAGCCTAAGCAAAAGCTGTAAGAGTGAAAATCAGAAAAATCACAAAGCACCCATTTCACTTGAGTGTAAAAAATTATTAGTTCCTCTGCCTCCAATCCCACATCTGCCTCTCAAAACAGAATTGTTAGTATTTGCTGATCAAAGGCTTGCTGCGGTGTACCCAATCATCCAAAAATTCAAATCCATTATCACTTCGGATCCTTTTGGCATCACTAGAACATGGGTAGGCTTAGATTTATGCAGCTACAAAGGCTTTTTCTGTGACAAACCTCCAGATAACAAGTCTGCAATAGCTGTTGCCTCTATAGACTTCAATGGATTCCAACTTTCTGCCCCTACTCTCGATGGATTTCTTGATCAGCTCCTAGATATTGCACTTTTTCACGCAAATTCCAATTTCTTTGCTGGTACTATCTCCCCAAATATTGCCAAGCTTCCTTATCTCTACGAGCTTGACATAAGTAACAATTTATTTTCAGGTCCATTTCCAACAGCTGTTCTTGGCATGAATGGTCTAACATTTTTAGACATTCGGTTCAATTTCTTTTCTGGGTCAATTCCACCTCAATTATTTACACAAGAACTGGATGCTCTCTTTCTCAACAACAACAATTTCATGACGAGTTTGCCTGATAATTTAGGAAGTACCCATATTCTTTATCTCACTTTAGCCAACAACAAATTCATTGGTCCAATCCCAAGAGACATTTTCAAGGCTTTTCCTTCTCTGACTGAGGTTCTGCTCTTGAATAATCAGCTATCAGGTTGTTTACCTTATGAAATTGGCCTTTTAAAAGAGGCCATAGTTTTCGATGCTGGTAACAATGAGTTAACTGGTCCATTGCCCTTATCTTTGGCTTGTTTAGAGAAGGTGGAGCAACTGAATTTTGCTGGAAATTTGTTGTTTGGAATGGTGCCAGAGTTGGTATGCGAGCTAGAAAATTTAGTTAACTTTTCCTTATCTGATAATTATTTCATGACAGTTGGGCCTTTGTGTAGGATTTTAATTGAAAGAGCAGTGCTTGATGTTAGAAACAATTGCATTCCTGATCTTCCTTTCCAGAGATCAGTAGCGGAATGTGCAGATTTCTTTGCACATCCCAAGTTCTGCCCCAGAATGTGGTCTTATACTTACATTCCTTGTAAGCCTCCTTCTGGTTCTATGATTCCTGAAATGGCTCCTTCCCCTTGACCAGACGACCGTGGCTACTTTGTATTTCTGAATTCTTTAGTTAAAGATATATCGCTTGAATTGAGAGGTTCAAGGTCCCAATTGAGTCTGCGATTTGGTATAACCATCTCCTACTGCAACCATGTGGTCCAGCTCAAAAGTTCTCCATTAAAGAATAAGTTATGATTAAAAAGCGCGATCGATTATCATGCACAGCCTTTACAGTGATCACTGTTATTGATTTTATTATGTTTTGATGGTAATGGAGAAAGGCTGATTCTAAGTGGGAGTTTCTGTTTTTCTTGATAAGCTTTAATTAAGGATGTTTCATTGGAGTAACCCTTGAAAATTGAAATACACCTTTTTCTTTCTTTTTTTGTGAGCTTTAAGAAATAAGAATGTTTTATGTACCAATATGCTTCTGTTTATTGATATAATGACGTAAATTATTATCCTTTAAGAGTCATGGCCAACTTACCTCCACTCTTATTGGCCTTAGTTTAACCAACTGCTTCTGCTTAATTAAAAATGTGATTAATGGAAAAAATAAAAATTTAATGTAATTACCTAATGGCTAATGCAAATGTTTAGGAGGAAACAGAGCATAATCAATTAATCTTCATGAGAAAGAGAGTAGAACCGAGAGGGCAGGGATGGAGCAGGAGATAATAAAGAAAGTTATTAATTTATTTAGAAAATTATAACAAATAAAGAAAAATATAGTGTATTTTTTTATTATTATGAGTTAAATTTATTTATTTTATTTTAAAATAATTTAGATTAGTGACTTATAAAGTAAGTTGAATAACTATTTTTGTCATTTATGCAAAATGTGATCATGATAATCTAAATGGAGTTTCCTACAAATAATAATAATAATAAAAAAAAAAAAATCAAATGGAGACCTAGCATTATTCTGGAGAATTTTCCTATACTAGCTTGTACCCTCGCTTTGCATAGTCATAAAATTATATTAAATTATTATTATATTTTTAAATTTTATTTATTTATCTTTTGATTATTATATTAAACATAAATATATTAACAGAATTTTGTATTATAGTATAGTATGTTTACATATATTACATACGGGGAAAAGTAATTTGATTTTACTATTAATCTAAATATATATATATATATATAATTTATAAAGTAAATCATAACAAAATTATATGATAAAAATGTGTACATTCTTTTCAAAAATTGTATTATATGATAAAAATCCATGTATATATTTTTAAAATTTGATTACTAAAAAAATTTAAATAGAATATCAAAAAAAAAAAAAATTATTATCATCTGTTATAATTTATTATTATTATTATTATTAAAATTATATTATATTTTTTCTTATTCCTATTCTTTTATATGCATATATAGATGATGAGTGTATATATTTTCATTATATTCTAAAAATCAATTATTAGATTTTCTTATTTATAAATTTAGAATTTAAATTTAAATTATCATATATAAATTTAATTAATATTATATTATTATATTTAATAATAATTGAGTGATTGATCTCCTTATTAATTAATCTATAAAATTAACATTAATTAATTTGAAATCAATTGAAATTAAATTATAAAATTAATGAAATGACAAAATATGATGAAAATCTTCTCTTAGTTTTAGGATTATATAATATATATACGATATATGATTCGGTGTAAAAATCTTTGATTAATATGATAATAATTGATAGGGAAAATAAAGAGGAAACTAATTAGTTATGCTTGTGTTCCCTCAACCAAAAAAATAAATTGTTAGGCTTGTGATGCCTACTTGGGTGCAAATTACTTAACTACCTAATCACCGAACCAATCGGTCAAATTTTTTGTTATTCATGGGACCCAAATCAGGCCCTCAAGATTTGGACCTGGGCCTCGTTGCAATAACTTTTAGGAATTTTTATAAAAATATTAAAAAAAATAAGAAAAAATTTATTTTTATTGTTACAAAAATATTTTTTATTCTATAATTTAATGATAAATATATATTCTTCTAAAAATAAATTCAGAATGGATGTTTCTTTTTTTAACCTTAAAAAAATATTTTTTTATTTCAACCCAAAACAATGAGGGGATGCTCTAGCCTTTGTGCTATGCAATGCACCGCAATTTTGCTAAGACTCAAAAGTCGTACTAGGAACCGAGTTTGCTTATGCAACTTTGGGCTCCGGCCTCCGGACTTTTCAATGTTTACTAAGGGGGTGTTTGGATAAAAATAAACTTTTTGTTAAAATAATCAGTTTTATTAAAAACGAGCGTTTATCATAAAACTCCTCCCCCCAGCTTTTAAAATTTGCGTTAAATTCTAAAAATAATCTAGTTTTCTTTCTTTACCCAAACACTTTAAAAACCATAAAACTCTTTGACTTTCTCCTAAAACGCAACTTATAGCGTTTAACATCCTATCCAAACACTCTCTAATTAAAGTCTCCAATAGCGTTCTGATCAAATTTCCGGATTGTGCTCTCATTTACTTAAAAAAAATGATAAAATAATTTTAAATGAATATTTTTTTTAATCATTTTCATTTATTTGTCGATTATGAAGAGTATATATATATATATACTTTGTAATTTTCATTAGCATAACAATACGATATATCATTCTCCAAATAGTCTGATAATGATTTGTTAAGATCTCATTCCAAGTTAATAATAGAAATATTACAATAATGAAATGAATTAATTTTTTTTAACAGGAATGAATTGCGAATCCAATAAATAAATGCACATTGCGTTTCACAAATATACCTACAAAGATTATTGTTTTGATGATAGCCTAAGGAATCATTGTTAAATTTTTACAATTTGCAACGTATAATAGGGTTCCCAATTCCCATTCCTCGGGTTTTCTTCCATGGACAAAGTTATTTTGTGGCTCAAATTCATAAAAAAAAAAATTTATTAATTTATAATTTTTTTTTTTATCTATCTTACTCAAATTCAGTTTTTATATAAAATAATTTTTCTCCATCTAATATTTTATATATTTTTTTTTAATTCAGCCAAAATTAATTTTTTTTACTTCGGTTTCTTATATTGCTATTATGTCAAATAAATTTCTTCAATCATATGTTATAAATAAAAATTATTATTTAGTTCTTAAAATTTAGCGAAATTAATATTTATATTCTTTTATTTTGAGAAATCAATTAACTAATTTCTAAAATTTGATTTAATCAATAATAATAATTATTTCATCTAATTTTTCGTTAAAAAATTAAAAAAAAAATTAAAAATAAAAAAATATATTTTGTTTTATATTATATTACCTAAATTACCCCTCCACCATAAATTTTCATTTTCACTACTCAAGCAATTGCATGCATTTGCAAGTTTGGCCAATTTTAGAACATATCATTCTACAATAAGGAATTTATCATTTATAGATTTCAAACAGGACCTTCATGAAAAGAAACAAGCAATAACAATAACTAGAAATAAAAGGACCACCTGTTCAAAATTTTTCCTTCGACCAAGGTCATAGTGCCATTTTAGTGTGGTTTTCTACTCATATGCCTGATTACAAGACAAACTGCAAATTGATCAAGAGAAAATCTCTAACATACATTATGCTGCTAACAATTTAATTTATTCTGTGTTTTAGCACTGAGCATTGAGACATTCATAAAACCTGTGGAAATTGAGCATCTAAGGCCAGAGCCAGATAAGGTCAAAAGGAACACAATCAAGTAAGAGGTATAAAATGTGCTTCCACTGAAGTTTCAATCATTCTTACGGTTTCTTTTGGGTATACAGAAACCAAATGCAAGAGATTTGGTTTGATAATGCAAGATTTTTTAATTTTGTGAATCTTGCTTGCGTCTGCTACATAAAGTTTTTTTAATTTTGTGAAATTTTCAGATTGAAAATTTTAATTTTGTGAAATTTTCGTCATTTTATTTTGAATTTGGTGATTTCTAAAGTTAAAATTAAAGGAAAATTAATGAGATGTATCTTTATGGTGGTGGTTTAAGTTTTTCAATTGTGGGTTTGGTTTTGGGTAAGGTTATAAAGGGTAGGCGAAAGGAGTGGTAGAAATAGAAAATTTAAAGAAAACTGAAGAGTTTTTAAATTTTGATATATATATTTAACAGTAAAAATATAAAAAAAATTAAAATATTTAACGAAATTAACTATTTCATCCATTTCAAAATAAATATTATAGTTATAAAATATATAAATATTAAATTTTTTTAAATTTTTTTAATTTTTATCCTTTTTCAATTAAATAAGACAATTTCTTTTATTATTTTAATATCTCTTCTAATTAATTACAATCATCTTCTTAATTTTCAAAAGGTAATAAATATTTTATTTTTTAAAATTTACATTAATTATATAAAATAAAATATATGAGAGATATTATTGAAATGTTAAAATAAAATATAATTTAAATTATGAAATATGATAATTAAATTAAAATTTATCAAAAAATAAATTAAGATATTTATTTTAAAATAAAAAAATAATTAATTTCTTAAAATAGAAAAATGCAAATATTAATTTGGCTGAACTCTAAAAATTAACTATTAATTTAGGGTTAATTACTATTTCTCCCATGTAAAATGATCTAATATATTAAATTTTTCTGACCTTTCAAAAATACACTAACTACTCTCTGACGAATGTCACAATATACTATCAGTTCATTCTGTTCAATTTTGCCGTTAGTTAACCATATGCAGCAGTAAAAAGATAAAAAATGCTTTTATTTTTTAATTTTAATTAATTACTTTAAAAAATATTTTTTAGAGTTAAAAAATATATTTTCATATTTTTGACAAATTTGAAAATAAAAATAACAAATAAAAAATAAAAATATTTTTAAAAAAATATTTTTTACTTTTTATTTTTAAAGAAGAAATAATTTAATTCCTTCTTAAATCATTTTTAAAAATAAAAAATAAAAAATATTTTTGTTTATTTTTTATTTTAAAATTTGTCAAAAAATACGAAAATAATTTTTTTAACTTTAATTTTTTTTAAAGCAAAAATAGAATATAATTAATTAAAAATTAAGGGCAATGATATTTCTATTTTTTTACTATCTTTATAAGGTTGACTAATGATAAAATTGGACGAAATAATTTAGTAGTATATTATAATATTTATCAAAAAAAATTAAAAATTTTTTAAAAAATTAAGAATAATATAATATATTGAGTTATTTAAAAAAAAAATGGTAGTTAACCAATTAGTTTACCCTATCTTTTGTAACTAAGAAAAGCAAAGAAGATAATAAATATTATTATTATTATTATTATTATTATTATTATTATATGGGTTTGCAAAGACCTATTACACTAGTTGCAAAAACACAAAAGGCAAAAAGCACAGGGCAAATGGAAATGGTGCAGCATCCTAATAATTCCAACACTTCCCAACACAAAAATTCATATTTGCATGTCTCAATGATTGAACCATCAATTAACTTTTTTCCGAGTCATTTTTTATCAAACTTGACTAATTATTTCAATTCTATTATTCTACCAACAAAGGACGTTTCAGTTTTGATTTACGAAATTTATGTAAACTATCATATTAGCCCCTTGTTGAAAACTCAAATTTAAAAAAAAAAATCTAAGGAGTAAAAAATAATTAAAAAAAATAAAATTATGTCAAAATGATAAGATTTTGCAAAAGCTTAATTTATTTAATAAAATTTATTAATAAAAATCTAAAATGCTCACATTTAAATTAAATATTGCTCTTCTAATATAAAAGTAAAATGAAAAAATAATTATATATTTTTTACTTTTTAATTATTACAAATAAATTTTATCACTTTAAAATTTATTCTAAATATATAAATTTTATCATTAAATTTTTTCATTCAAATTAATTCAAACAGTGCAGTGCCATAGAACTATATGCATGAAACCAATTATTGGCATGTGCCATAGACACTGATAAGAAATTTTTTTGTGAGAACTGAAGATAATTTAGACCGTCGAGAGAGATTAATCATCCACCAATGGATTCAAATGGTAAAAGTCGATAATTAGCAAATTCACTATAACTGTGAACTCACGAGTCACATTCCATCGTCCAATTCCGGAATCAAAAGCAACTGATCTGTGTGTGAATCACACGGACTCTCTCTCAAAAAGATTTAAGCAAATGAAAAAAGAGTTGCTTTGTTTATTGTTCAGGGCCAACTTGGGCCTTTTCTTACCTAATAGATCAAGGAATAAGATTCCAAAGTAGGGCTAATACAAACTAATCAAGCAAACTTCAAATACTAATTCTACTCCATATATAACCTTAAATTTGCAAATGAAAAGAACATCTAAATGTTGGAAGAATAATTCAAACTACAAACGGCTAGGTGTGGTTGCAGATTTTCAGGAAGCTCCAAGATTATAGGAAGTTACAGTTGAGGTTCCAAGATTCCAGCAGATTTTAATAACTTCACTGTTTACATTTTCTAGGAAATTTAGTTATGACTTAGGCTATTTATTCAGTTTTGAATTAATATATCTGCAGTCTGATTCTGAATATGTTCTCTTTTGATTCATAAATAAAAAGATTAAACCTCCTCTTCATTTGATTGCCTCCCTTTATTGTTAAAGTTTTTATTCTCTGTTCTGCATTCCAACTGCATCAGCTTCTTTCTACTCCAACATTTTGGTATCAGAGCTTGGTTAGAAAGTCTTGGCTTCTGAGATGGCTGTCAATGTAGGATCGATACAGCAGTCTATGATTCCCATCTTCAAAGGTGACAATTACGATTTCTGGAGTATCAAAATGGAGACTTTATTTAGGTCTCAGGATCTATGGGATTTGGTGGAGAATGGGATTCCTGAAAGTGAAGATGATGAAGCCAAGCTGAGAGAGAGTAAGAAGAAGGATGCAAAGGCTCTATTCTTCATACAACAAGGGCTGCATGATACGGTTTTCACAAGAATTTCAGATGCTCGATCAGCAAGAATTGCCTGGAACAAATTAAGGGAGGAGTATCAAGGATCTACTCGAATCAAGAAAGTAAGACTTCAATCTCTTCGAAGAGAATTTGAAACCTTATTTATGCAGAATGGAGAGACAGTGCAGGAGTTCATGACCAGAGCAAAAGCCATTGTCAACCAGATGAAGGTTTTTGGAGAAAACATGTCAGAAGAGATGGTTGTGTCCAAAATTCTGAGAAGCTTGACTCAGAAATATGATCATGTGGTGGCA
>CANXYC011825483.1:0-13167 GCA_948193065.1 Aleurites moluccanus
CCCATTTTTCTTCTTCATTTTCTTCTTCATTTCATGCAAATTTCTTAAGTTAATTGATGGAAAAGTTGAGTATTCATTTAGTTCTTGCTATTTCCATCATCAATTTGTAGAATAGAGCAAAGGAATTCAAGGAAAGAACTCATTCATCCATTCAGCCACTTCACTCTTTGTTGGTAAGAAGTTGTTTTGTTTAGTTTTGTTGATTAATTAGATGTTATTTAGGTTGAATTTGATGGGTTTGTAGCTAGATTGCATCAATTGATGCTAATTAATAGGAATGCCTAATTTGTTTAGCTAAATTAAAATTGTAAGAAAGGGTTTGATAATTTAGTGTTTGATTTTATTAATTGATGTTAGAATATGTTAATTGGATATGAATAGATGGTTAATTAATGGTTTATTTGATGTAGAACACAATATTTGACAAAGGTGTGCATTAGGGCTTCATTGGAGAATTTGAGTGGAATTGGTTTGTTCAAGGCTTTTTAAAGCATTAGGTGAGTCTATTTTGCATCTAATAACATACCATTTGTGTTAAAATTGGAATTGGAACCTTGTTGTAAAAACCCAACCTTGGCTGAACCACATTCACTATTCATGCCCTTGATTCTTCTTAGTTTTTGCATGGTTTTTCATGGCCAATTTGATACATTTTGATGTTGTTTTATTGTTATTTCTTTGATGCCTATACCATTGTTGATAATGTGACTTAATATTGATGGAATTGGGCAAGTCAATGTTGCACCTAAACCTAACCTATTAGCTTGCCATTGTATGTCCACCATGTGTTTGATGAAATGCCTAGTTCATTTGTCTTTGGCCTATTGATTTGCATTCCATAGGCCTACCATTTGAATGCCATTGTCGCCAGCGATATTAATATGCCAATTTACCTACCATTTTCAGTCACCGAACCAACTTTTGTTCCAAGCCTTTGTTGAATACCATACCATGTATCATTGTTTATATGTCATCTTTTACATTGCCATGAACCCTAATGATAATTGATTGACTGATATTGGACTTATTGATTGGAGGATGCCGTTGTTGCATAATGGTATTCCATTGATATATTGTTTCTTTCTATTGATCCTTATGTGGCTTGACAGAGCTATCGACCCGACAAGGTAGTGGAAAAATACTTTCGGAGATGTGCACATTGTATTACTGATGCCCTAGCTAGGAGGGGTTATGGTCCTGGTTATAAGACTTGATCAGTCTTATGCTCACTGATACTGATATGTTAATGGAGACCTATATGTTCGCATATGGTCCATACTAATTACTGAAGATTGTATAATTTCGTACAGTCCATCCCTTTATCTATCTTTCCATATGATACGAGCCTATATTGTATTCCTTGGCTATATTGTACTCTGATATTGATTCTGTATATTGTTATTTGACTCATTAATACCATTGCTTTATTGATACCTACTATTTATTGTTGATGCATATAGATTCACTGAGTATCATCTATACTCACCTTTTCATTGTTTAACCATTTCAGGAGAGGAGTAGGCTGTAGAATCCCATCATCTATCATCCACGGATTTTTGCTACAGTAATTGATGTATATTTTTTGTATTTCTATATTTTTATCTAGCTGCTCCATGGGGTATGTATGGGTTAGCTAGGAGATGAACATGTATATATGATTATGATGATATTATGAGATATATAATGATTATATGATGTGGTTTAATGACTGTTACAGCCAATTACATAAATTTAAAGAATGGATTACAGAATAACAGAATGTATGGTGACTAACTAAAATGGATAATATATTGTGGTTTATAGATTGCGCATATGATGCTGGGTTCTATGGGTGCCAGTCGCCATTGGCATCTCCTGTGCTTTAGGACCGTCGCGATCCGGAAACAGGTCGTGAAATTGGCCCACCTTACTTTAGGAATTAATTTCTTAGGAATTTGCAATGCATAACTTTTCCTAAAGCCTAGAACAGAGTTAGGTGTCCTTTTCCCTATAAACCTAGAACAGAGTTAGGTTTTCCTTTCCTCTAAAAACCTAGAATATAGTTAGGATTTCTCTTTCATACACTGATCCCTTTCCTTATCTTTAAAAGATACCAATGGCCAACCCAACCAATACAGATTCCATGGACACACTTCTCACCACCCTCACTAAAAGGCAAGAGGAGAATTTTGAAGCCATGCTCAATTCCACCTTTAGTGCTCAACAAATCCGCTTCAACGAAGCCTTAATCGCTCAACAAGCTAGCTTCAACAAAAGATTGATCACTCAACAAGCTGACTTTTCCAAAGCCCTGACCGCTCAACAAACTAGCTTCCATAATGCACTGGCCTATATGACCAAATCCTTGAATTCCCAGATTGATGACATAAAATCCATAAATCATACCAGGCCCAAACTAGCTAATCTAAGCTCTTAAAATACTCCTCAAGTTAACCTGACCAACACCAACCCTTCCTTTTCCTTGAAACCTTTTTAAGGTAAGGAAACCTTCACCCATTCACCCATGGAAAAGTCTTTGAAACATAATACTATTGTGTTAGACCAATGCCACATAATGGAGAAAAGATACAAGTAGAATAACATCTTCACTTCCATTACCTCTACCAAACAGAAGAGTCAGTATTTGAAAAGGAAATTTATGAATTTGGGTATGCCCTTGAGCTTCGTTTATAAGAAGGATATGGAATCTAAACTGGTCATACCTTTGGAATCAAAAGCACCTCCTAACCTTTTGCCTAAAAGCTGGAATATGAATGACTATTATGATTATCATTAAAGTGTTAGGCATAAAATAGATGTGTGCAAGAACTTAAGACACAGAATCCAAGATCTCATTGACATTGGAGATATCCTTCCCCCCCAATCTGATATCCAATGCCTCCATTTACCTTTGAATCATTATCAATCCCTTTAGGTCTGAAGATTCAGATTAGAAGGAAGGAAGTGGAAATAGACCCCACCTCATCAACCAACCAAAGCTCAAATTAACATAGTTTATGGAGGAATTCAAGCCCAGTTAATTTGACCCTTCCTTTTCCTTGAATCCTTTTCAAGGTAAGGAAACCTTCACCCAGTCACCCATGGAAAAGTCTTTGAAACACAATACCATTGTGTTAGGCCAAGGCCGCATAATGGAGAAAAGATACAAGCAGAATAACACCTTCACTTCCATTACCTCTACCAAACAGAAGAGTCAGTATTTGAAAAGGAAATTCACGGATTTGGGTATGCCCTTGAGCTTTATTTACAAGGAGGCTTTGGAATCTAAACTGGTCACACCTTTGGAATCAAAGGCACCTCCTAACCCTTTGCCTAAAAGTTGGAATATGAATGAGTATTGTGATTATCATCAAAGTGCTGGCCATAAAACAAATGCGTGTAAGAACTTAAGACATAGAATCCAAGATCTCATTGACATTGGAGATATCCTTCCCCCTAATTTGATATCCGATGCCCCCATTTACCTTCGAATTATTATCAATCCTTTTAGGTCTGAAGATTCAGATTAGAAGGAAGGAAGTGGAAATAAACCCCACCTCATCAACCAACCAAAGCTCAAATTAACATAGTTTATAGAGGAATTCAAGCCCAGTTAATTTGACCATTCTGAGATTGAATTCAAATCAGAGTCTAAATCTAAGTATGAGTCTAAGTTGAGTCATAAGTTAGGTCAGGGTCTAAATCAGAGTCATAGTTAGAGTCTTTTGAGTCACATTTCTTCTCATTTCTTTTTTTGAGCCTATAATCATCTTTTTGGGTCTTTCCTATAATTTTGATGTAACCATGGATGATTGTACTATTTTTCATAATAAAAGTTTGAATTCTTCTTATATATTCCTTTTCATTTTAATTGTTTTATCCCATTTGAGTGAAAAAATTTGTGAAAAAAATGAATAAAAGTGTAAAAAAAAAAAAAGAAGAGAAAGAAAAGAAAAGAAAAAAGAATCAAATAACTTTGGCACAGATAATGAACTGAAAATTGCATACATGGCATCATCATTTTATAAGGCTTCGTTATTCTTAGATGGCTTTGCCTAAGGACCCGAGCATATGACAAGTACTGATCCAAGTATAATAGTACATAAGACTCCAACACTAGAGAATGTGAAGCCTGTAAAGCAGAACTTATGATGGTTAAAGGCAAAATGGTCATGGTCTCTCAAGAAGTTGCTAAGTTGTTGAAGAATGGTTTTATCGAGCCTATTACTTACCCCTCGTGGTTAGCCAAAATAGTGCATATACCTAGAAGGATGGGAAAGAAAGGATGAGTGTGGCCTGCAAAGATTTGGACAAGGCTTGCTAAAAGATGATTTCCCTTTACCTCACATCAACTTGTTGATTGATCACATGGCAGGATCCAAAATGGTCTCTTTGACTGATCTGTATACGGGATATACTAGATCCAGGTGTACCCTCCCGACAAGGAAAAAACAAAACTTGTGATAGAATGTGGCATCCTATTGTTATAAGGTTATGCCTTTTAGGCTAAAGAACACTGGGGCAACCTACCAAAAGATGGCAACCATTCTTTTCCACAATATGATGTATAAAGATATTAAGGTATATATGGATGATATGATTCTTCCTTAGACTTTGCCAATATAATTTAAAGTTGGACTGTGCTAAATGCCTTTTTGGTGTATCTCTTAGTGTTTTGGGTTACATGGTTAGTAAGAGGGGGTATAGAGGTTGATCCCACGAAATCAAAAGCCATTTTAGAAATGTCAGTCCCAAATATTGAAAAGGAGATTATGAGTTTTCTTGGAAGGTTACAATAAATTAGTCACTTCATCTCACAAATGGCTGATGTGTCCAGTCCAATTTTCAAATTGTTAAAAAGGGAGTTTCTAAATAGTGGAATGATGGTTGTCAAAATGCCTTTGAAAGGACAAAAAAAAGTACTTATTGAGCCCTCCAGTTTTACAACCTACAAGGCTGGTAAACCATTATTGTTCTGTATATCCATTACTCAAGAAGCCATGGGGGTAATGCTTGCCCAAAATGCCAAAAATTCTTATAAAGAGAATGCCATCTATTATTTGAATGAGTAAATCCTAGCTCATGAACTTAAGTACAACCAACTCAAGCAGTTGTGCCTTGCTTTAGTTTGGGCATACCATAAGCTTCAATATTACTTAAGTTCTTTCACTACTTATGTTCTTACAAACAAGAGCCCCTTAAAATTCCTTATAGAGAGGTGGATTCTTCACAGCAAAATGACACGTTGATGGCAGAACTTATGACATTTTATCTAAAGTATGTCTCAAGAAAGGCATTTCAACAAAAGAGTAATTGTCAAAGGGTTGGAAGAAGACAACTTGGTATTAAAAGGAAATTAGAGCTCCTATTCAGGAACCAAGAGGAAAATTTTAGCCTAATTGGGTTGGCTTATATGTGACAAAGAAGACCCTGTATGGCGAAGGTATTCTACTCACGGATTAGATGGAAATGAATTTTCAAACCATTTTAATCAGATGATGCATTGTATAAAAAAAAGCTACGCGGACCTAATTCTCCCAAAAGAAATATTTGATATGTGAAAAAAAGGCAATTGGAGATACGTAGGCAGCCAACTTTGGGTACGGTCCAAAGCATAATAAAATTATTTTTTTTGTGCCCAAATTAATTAACTTGTGCTTGCTAAGTTGAAAACCTGAATAAGGCAGTTTAGGCAAAAATTAGAGTAGTTCATCAACTCGAAAACCTAAAAAGGCGGCTTGGTAAAAAATTAGAGTAAATAATAATAATAATTATTATTATTTTCTGAGTTAATCATCATAGAAAAAGTTGCTAACAAGTCCTCGTCAAAGTCATCAAAGTCATTTCAGTATCTTGGGGTCAAATGATTGTCATGTTAATCTGTCATGTCTCTTAACTAATTGGCTAAGTTGCCTTTGTCCAACATCAAGGGTATGTCCTTTTGTGTCAATCGTCATATCTCTTAGTCAAAGTAGTTAAATGGATAAACTACCCTAATCCCTCATCAAGGGCATGTTTTCTAAAGTCAACATCTAGTCACTGTGGCTAAGTAGATTAAATCCATCATCCGAGGATAAGTAATCCAAAGTCATTATTCCTTGAGTCAATTGTCCAAATCATCAAATCAAAGAGTCTTATCCTTTCATAATAAATGACTTTTCTTTCAAGTCATTTGACTCGTGTGTTGGTTCCAAAGAATCCAACCGACAAAGTGTCAATCAAGTTATTGACCCGTGTGTCAGTCCTACTAGTCGAAACCGACAAAGTGTCAGCCCCAAGAATCTTTTCAATCTCAAATAGTAGGAATAGCTCTGCTTGTCTTTCCCATTAGACAAACTTATAAAACCTCCCAAAATCAAATACATTTCCCAAAAGCAAGTCCAAGCTCAAGGGGCAAAGTAAAAAGGATTCAATGGTTTGAGCAAAAAGGGTTCAAATTCCTCTAATCTTCATTAATGAAACCAAAGTCGCAATTATCAAGTGATCCTTGGATCGTTTGAATAGACAATCCCTCATTACCAAATTTAAAACTTATTGCCCTTTTGAAGTTGGGTCAGGTATGGAATCAAAAGTGGATCACGAATCAAAGTCCATCAGCCTAAGCAGCTAGGTTATCTTTTTGAAGGTCCAAACCCATCTGAAAAGCCTCTAATTTGAGACAGAGCCAACCATAAATTCATCTTCCATAAACCTCATTGAACAAAGTCATCTTTGGCATGAACCAAACAGACAAACTCTCAAAGCCAATCCTTCGGTCCAAATTAAAACCAATCCACATAGCCTTCCATTAAGTGTCCAGAATCGAACTGACAGGACCAACACACATAGTTGACCTTTAGGAGTCCAAAACCATTACGACAATGCATACTTGACCTCAACCTTCCAAGTTAATCTTGAACCAATACTAAGCATGGCATCATCCTTAATCCAAGATACTCGACCAAAACTTAATGTAGCTTCAAAACCTCACCTCTCCATGGTCACTACCTATCAAATTGCCAACTCCCTCTCAAACTTTATTAACCACCAAAGTGATATAAGTCATCATTCCTCAAAAGTGGGTCATCTCTTTGAATCACAGTCCCCAAAAATGGGTCATCTCCATAAGAACCCAAGTGCATCCCTTAGTCCAAACCCTATTTAAATCCATGATCCAAGATCAACCATAGTCTCAACCTTTGATCCAAGATCAAGTCCTAAACTTATCCTTTGATCCAAGATCAAACCTTATTCAAATACATGATACTAGATCAGCAAAAATCTCACCATTTGATCAAACCTGATGCAACCTTTGATCCAAGATCAACGTTCTTAATCTCACCCTCAAAGACTAACAAAATGACCAAGTTACCCCTTTCCATAAGTCACCTTCCTTCAAAAGGTGAAGCATCCTACTAAAATTTCAATCATCAATCTGACATTTCTCATAAATTGTCACCTTACAATGTATATCATCCTGTCACTTGTTCAAGGTATTAAATTTGTCAAAATATGCATTAGAAATAGGATACACATGCAAATTCAGTTTCTCGATTAGTGTCAATCAAAGCTCATTGAACCCTCTAAGGGTAATTGCATTTTTCAAACTAGAACAGAATCAGGTTTGATTTTTCAAAAAAAAAAAAAAATCGATTATGCAAAGATAGCTTAAGTTTTCACTTCTAGCCTAGCATAGAGTTAAGGCATTGAATCTCATTAAATTCTTTCTGATTTAGGGCATCCTTAATTGCATTATTTCCTCAGACTTTGAAAAATCTCTTAAGTCATTCATCATTTCTTTTAACTCAAAGATTCAGAAGTCACATATCATTAAAGTCTCACTTATTTAATTTAGAACTTGAAAAGATATCATTCATTTAAAGCCTAAACAGCCCTTGGCAAACCAAAAATCATTTTAAGCCTTGGCAAAATATAAATCATTTTAAGTCCAAGCAGCCTTTGGTGAAATCAAAATCTATTTTCTACCCAATTTCATTCTGAAGAATGTCTGAAATCAAAATCTATTTTTCACTTGTTTTCATTATGAAAGATGTTTGAAAATCAAAATCTATTTTCCATCTAATTTCATTCTGAAAGATGTTTGAAAATCAAAATCTATTTTCCATCTAATTTCATTCTGAATAATGTATGAAATTAAAATCTATTTTTCACCCAATTTCATTCTGAAAGATGTTTGAAAATCAAAATCTATTTTCCACTCGATTTCATTCTGAAAAATGTCTGAAATCAAAATCTATTTTTCACCTGATTTCATTCTGAAAAATATCTGAAATCAAAATATATTTTCCATCCAGTTTCATTCTGAAAATGTTTGAAATTAAAATCTATTTTTCACCCGATTTTATTCTGAAAAATGTTTGAAATCAAAATTTATTTTCCACCCGATTTCATTCTAAAAGAGTGTTTGGAATCAAAATCCATTTTTCATCCTATTTTATTCTGAATGATGTTTGAAAATCAAAATCCATTTCCATCTAATTTTATTCTGAAAGATGTCTGAGATCAAAAATCTATTTTCCATCTGACTTCACCCTAAAAGATGCTTGAAGACAAAACTCTTGAGCATTCATCCTATGTGCTTAACATAACATTAGCATCAGCTTTCACCTTGTATGTTTAGTATAATACCAATATCATCTTTAGCACAACATTCTTATCAGCCTAGCATAGAGTTGGGATCCCTCATTCTGAGACCTATATCAAAGTTAGGGATCTCATTTCTAAAGTTAGCCATCCTGGAGCATCCTAAGGGTTTATCTCCTCCAATATATAGCAACTATCCTAAAGGTAACTTTAAGAAATTTTCAGACCATCCTAAGGGTAGCTTTATATATTTTCAGATCATCCTAAGAGTAACTTTAGGATCTCATCAAACTTTTCTAAAGGTAGCCTTAGAAACTTTTCAAATCATCCTAAGGGTAGCTTTAGGAACTTTTCAGACCATCCTAAGGGTAGCTTTAGGATCTTCTCAGATCATCCTAAGGGTAGCTTTAGGATCTCATCAAACTTTTCTTAGAGTAGCCTTAGAAGCTTTTCAGACCATCTTAAGGGTAGCTTTAGGATCTTATCAAAACTTTTCTAAGGGTAGCCTTAGAAGATTTTCAGACCATCCAAAGGGTAGCTTTAGGAGCTTTTCAGACCATCCTAAGGATAGCTTTTGGATCTTATAAACTTTTCTAAGGGTAGCCTTAGAAGCTTCTCAGACCATCCTAAGGGTAGCTTTAGGAGCTTTTCAGACCATCTTAAGGGTAGCTTTAAGATTTTATCAAAACTTTTCTAAAGGTAGCCTTAGAAGCTTTTCATATCATCCTAAGGGTAGCTTTAGGATCTCATCAAACTTTTTTAAAGGTAGTCTTAGAATTTTTTCAGACCATCCTAAAGTTAGTTTTAGGATCTTTTCTTACCTTTTTAGGGGCAACCTTAAAAGCACCTCAAAGTACCCTTCCTAGGATAGCCTTAGGATATCTTTATCTTATCATGGTAGCCTCTGTCCACTATCATCATGATTACTTTTCTAGAAAAGTAACCATGCTTAGGGACAGTTGTGAACACTAATTTTTTACACCCCTCAGACTTGTGCCAAGCATCAGAGCCTAAGCCATTTATTGACGGACTTGAAAACGTCAGAAACGGGCTTGGACCCATGCTGCCTCCCTTCTTAGGAAGTGGTGCCTCCAAGCCTTGGGTGGCACTACCACAAGCCTTAGGCGGTGCCGCCGCCCCACTTGGGTTGCAGCTGGTAGCATGTGGTGTGGTGTCACCCCCTTTGAGCCCTTGTGCAGCCCTTCTTATGTGGCGGCACCGCCGCCCTCCTCCAGCGTCACTCCTCCTTCTTCCCGATGGTAGCTCCGTACTTTGCACTTTCTTCACTAAATCCCACATCAAAAATGATGAAATAAGATCCCCCCCAAGCTTCTATTATAAATAGAAAGTCTCCTCCACCTTCCAAGCACACATATAATAATCTAGTTTAAGTTTTCACTATTTGATTTCACTCTCTTCTCCCTCATATACCTATTCATTCTTATTTCTTTAGCTCTTTTTGAGTTAAAGAAGGATCAAATCCGAGGCGTGTGGACCTTAAAATTTATTTAACATAAAGTTACTCTATCCGTTTGTTTTCTTTTCTTTATAAAAGGTAGTTCGTCCATCTCCTCGTGCTTCAATCAATTCAAGGTGAAACTCCTATCCGGCAGAGCACTCCGTCTGCCACCTCCTCAAGGATCAAGACAAAAGGTATCAACTCATAAACTCCTTCTTCTTTTCTTATTTTGATAGAGCATCAAATAAAATAACTCATCTTCTACTTTTCTTTAGTTTGATAGAGAATCAAAATAAAGAACTAAAACTTGATTAATTGGACATAATAATAAATCTTCCTTGTTATAAACTATGATTTGGATGGGTTTTGTTTCCCATTCTATGATATACTCATTCATTCTATATAAACGCTTAAAATCCAAGAATGTTAAAAAATCATATTTTTCCTTTTACTTTGTTTATTCGATTCTTATTTTGTTTATTGGATGTATTTTTCTTTATTTTAGCTTAGATATTTAAGGAATGTGTAATCAATCTAGAACCTATAAAGGCTAGAGTTGATATCCCCTATTTTGAGTTTTTGAATTATAATAATTTACTTTATCGCTCTCTTTTATTGCTTTATTCTATTGCTTTATTTCTTTATGTATTCATCTTATATGTCATTTCATTTATATATGTCATTCTTTAAATTCTTTATTCAAAAAATATTTTAAACCAAGGTTAAAATTAGAAGCCAAGTTCAACCAAAAACCTAGTCCCTGAATCCTCTTTGGTTTCAAAGACTAGTGCATTTTTTTTCCTTTGGGATAAAATTAGAGTCAAAATGTGTTTTTACCTTAAATTTTCCCAACAAAAATAACTTAAGGTGACGAATTCAAAATTCAAAATTATTTTCAAATAAAAGGCGCTAGAGTCATCTCAATCAATGAGAAATCGTCCCAAAATGAGCATTTCTGATTCCATTCAGTTGGACAGGATGTTGTGCTCGGGTGAGGCCATACACATATGCTATCTCAAGTTGACACAAATCAAATGCACTTTAAAGTTTAGATTTCATGATTTATCTTTTGAATATATGCATATGAAGTTAAAGTTACTTGTATATGATTGCTCATCTATGCAATATCAATGTTTTATCTTGTTTCTTTCAATGGTTCGTAAGGATAACTAGCTAAATTTTTCTACTTACAATTACATATATGTAATACCCTAGAAAATGCTACCATGATTGAATAGTAATATGTCTAGTTATTAGACTGGAAACACTAAAATAATGAAAGATAATTTTTGAGACACAATCAGAATGCATATGAGTTACTTTTCTGAAAAACGTTGGTGTTAATAACACTGCCTGGGAAATAGCAGTCCGGTCGACTAAAGAATTTCTGAGTCAGACCAGGGGGTAAAGAATCACATAAATATATTTGTAATTATGGTAAAAAGAAAGAGGTGAAAAATGTTGATGAACACTGAAAAAGTAAGTGATGGCAAAATCGTAAATAAGTGGAAATTCAAGGGAATAGTGGAAAATCATCTGTTTGAGTTTCAGAATGGCTCTTAAACTATTTTTATAATAAAGTATAAATAAAAATAAGCTATTTAAATTCCCACTTTGGAATCCAATTATTAATAGAATTGTCAAAATAAATTATATAAGGAAATATGACCAAAGTGTGATTAATGGAAAGTTTAAGGACTAAAATAGAATTTGCCAAGTTTGACTTAATATATAAGCATGCCTTATGAAATTTTTGGCCATTTTCTTTCTTCTTCTTCATGTTGGTCGTGACCTCCCATCCATTTTTCTTGAAAAATCAAAGAGAAAACTTATAGAAAACTTGAATCAAACCACTGATTTATTGTTTTCCATCATTGGATAGCTTGGAAAATCAAGCAATTTCAAGATTTGGTGGCTTCTAGATTTCGGCCACTTCTCCATCATAAGGTAATGATGTGATTTTCTTAGTTTAATGATTGATTCATATGATTTAGAAATCAATTAGAATGGATTTAGTGGTTAATTGCATCAATTGATGCATTCAATAGGTTTTCCCTAATTTGGAAACCCTAACTCAAAGTTGTGAAGAATGAATCTTTGATTTTATATTAGTATGTATTAATTGAGATTAGAATATGTTAATTGGAGACTAATAGATAGTTTATACGTGATTGAATTGATGTAGAGATCAAAGAATTGGAAAGTTGCCATTTTTGCCTACTTTGAAGATTTTGGTGGCAAAGTGTGCAATTCAAGTGATTTGAAGTACTAGGTGAGTTTAATATGCATCATTTGATATGCCTAATGTGTTGAATTGATGATTGAAATCTTTCTCCAGAAGGGCCATCATGGACGAACCATGTATACCCATTTTTACCTATGTTTATGCCTTGTTTTTCCTTGGTTTTCAATGCCTATTTGATCCTTTGTATATTGTTTATTGTTGGAAACCAAATGCCTATTAAATAACCTACACTGTGTATTTGTTGTTTGATATTGGGGCAATTTCAATATTGCACCAAAACCTTGCCAAAATGTCTAATGAATATTACCCACCAAGTGTTCGATGAAATGCCTAGTTCAAATTCATAGGCCTACCATTGATTTCATTCATAGGCCTAACATCTGAATGCCATCATCGCCAGCAACATTAATATGCCAATTGAGCCAACTTCTTGACTTGATTTGTCCAACTTTTGATTCAATCCAATGTTAATTGCTAATCATAATACAATTGTTAATTGCTTCCTATATTGATTATCCATTGCTATATCGCAGTCTAGTTTGATTAAATTTACGAGTTACTGCTACTTGATGAGATTGATATTGTATATTGATATCTATTGATTTGTTACATATTCTTATTGATTCCGATGAGATTTGACAGAGTTGCCTCTCCGACAGGGTAGTGGGTATATAATGTCGGAAATGTGCATATTGTTTACTGATGCCCTAGCTGGGAAGGATTATTTAGTCCTGGCCATAAGACCTGATCTGTCTTATGTATGCTGATACTGATATGAGATTGACTATGTGTATTATCCATAATCTACGTGTTTTCTAGCCCTATATCTATCCTATCTATCATATCCATGTGATATATATATATATATTGGTCCCATTGACTTGATTACAAATCTATTGTA
>CANXYC011825592.1:0-11092 GCA_948193065.1 Aleurites moluccanus
TTGATCAGTAAGGAACAAGAGGTAATTATAAAATGATAAATATAAAGATATGAATTATGATTACATGAATTATAGAAATGAATATTGAATGATATCTATATTTGACATGAATGTGTAGTATGAATGAGATCCAGGATATGAATGTTCTATGGGTTTATGATGGCCTTAAGCCTACCCTTGCCCTAAGACCGTCGCACTACTGGAGTCGGGGTGTGACACTAAATGGTTCCTAAACCAAACAACCCCATCTTGAATTTGGATCACCTTCACTAATGTTTGCACCTCCTTTAAAGTTGATTCTAAGCTTTTCTTCCTCTTAGAATCTTTACTTAAATCTTGGACAGCCCATAAGTCTTTGGATAACAATGATCAAAACTTGATGTGCACTTGACCCACCTAGGATCATGTCATTAGGCCTTGCATCACCCTAGTTGTTAGTCCATTAGTCCTCAAGGGCTCAGCTCATTACAACATGTCCTATTAATTCATACTTCATCATTCCTCTTCACCAAGAAATACTACCATCTGTCCATCTATTACCATCTACCGACCTAGTTGACCCAATATATATAAAAAAAATTATCCACTCATACAAGTAAACTCTTTCTCACTAAAAAAGACTTTTCTCTCAAGGTTGATTATCTTTTTTATTGAAAATCATAAGATCAAACCATTAGCTTAGGCATCGAAGATGTCTTACCAAGTTTAATCTTGACACATTAATGTTAGTTGTTCATCCTACAGGTCTAAAAAACTGTCTCAAATTCAACTATAAACAGAAGAGATCCATTATACCTTTTTTAAGAATTTGAATTTTTATTTATTTTAAAATTCTCTTTATAAGAAAATATATTTATTTATTTATTATAATTATATTGAAGTGATATTTATATATGATACCAAAAATATTTATGAAAAATTTTTAGTTTAGATTTGTGGAATAATTTTTAAAATCTATGTATATATGTTTAAAGGTGATATATATATATAGACACACACAGAGAGAGAAAGAGGGAGAGAGAGAATAGAAACAGCGAGCAGAACCTCTGATGACCCCTTCCCTAAACCTCTGATGACCACATCCCTAAACCTCTGATGACCACAATGAGAGTAGAAACAACAAGGGTTGGCGATGTCAGAAGTGCAGGCCAAAGCTTTTTCGGCGCCATGAGTTTTGCCGACCCCAGCAACCGATTAATGAAATTATATCGTTTATCTCTTTTCGGCGAGAGTTTTCCATTAATATGAATCATACTCCTTGAAACTCACAAGAGATTGAGATCAGAAATCATGATGGCCATAATTTCTTTGGCAAATTTTTGGCCAACAACAGTGAGAAGAGATGAGAGACGTACATTTTCAAACTCTTTGTTAGAGATATTTCCTATATTATAAAATAGGAATTTCACTTGTATTAAGGATTATGTATATTTCCTATATTATAGAATAGGAATTACACTTGTATTAGTTATGAATCATTATTTGTTCTATATTTGTTTCTCTTTTTGTTTTATTAGATGTGTATAAATAGGATTGTACTCCTTTAATTAATTTAAGAAGAATAAAATATAAACTTCTCATAATAATCTTAACATGATATCAGAGCTAATACTCCTACGAGATCTATAATTTTTTTTCCCTCTTCCTCTGTGCATCCAATAACTCTTATTTCTTTTATATTTCACAGTCCTCCATAATTTTTTTCTAATGGCTTCTATTACTCCTTCATCCTTTAATCCAATTTCTTTTATTCCCTCTACCCACACTCATCAAAATTTCTCCATAAAATTAACCAGCAAAAATTACCTAGCTTGAAAAACTCAATTTATTCCCCTTCTTAATTATCAAAAACTTACCTCTTTTATTGATAGAACTACTTCTCCTCCTCCTTTAACTATTCTGAGTACTAGTGAAAATTCTCATGAAATTCCAAATCCTGCCTATGAAACATGGTCTTTACGTGACCAAATGCTTCATTCTTGGTTACTGTCATCTCTTACTGAGGAAATTTTTCCATATGTGGTTGGCCTTACTACATCTTTACAGGTATGGCAGGCTCTTGCTCATGCTTTTGGAGCCGTTAATCAGAATCGTCAACATCAGCTCAATATTGAGTTACAAGAACTCAAGAAAAATGATCTCTCTGTTAGCTCTTATCTCAACAAAGCCAAATCTCTTGCAGATGAATTACAAGTTGCGGGAAGGATAGTTTTCCCTGCTGAATTTAATGCTATTATTTATCGAAATATTGAGAGTGACTATTATAGCATTATTACTGCTCTTAATCTTCGCCCAACTCCAGTCCCATTTCATGAACTTCATGGGCAACTTGTGGCTCATGAAATTCTTCTAAATAGTATGAATACTCCTGTTGCTAATTACCTGAACAGGTCTAGCCCATCTACCTTCTCCACGTCACAGTCATCATCCACTATGGATGGGCTACTGCCAACCCCACAACAACAGCTACTGTCGATATCACAACAGCTGTCTCTTCAAGCATCACGCCAACCTTCTTCTTTCAATCCAAATTACAAACGTGGTTTTCAGGGCCCTTGTCAGATTTGTTGCTGGTACTCTAATACATCTCGTAGACAATTTCAACCCCAAGCTAATTTTACCTTTTCATGTGGCACTTCTCCCTCTCATTACAATAATCATGGTCGTGATCATCATCTTTGGTATCCTAATATGGGTGCGAATTCACATGTTATCCCTAATATCTCCACATTGAGCAGTGTTTTTGAATACAAAGGTGGTGATCAATTGCATGTCAGAAATGGTCAAGGTTTGTAAATTTCTCATCTTGGCAAAGTTTCTTTTCCTTGTTCACATGGTTCCTTAAATATAAATAATGTGTTATATGTTCCTCGTATAACTAAAAATTTACTTTCAGTTAATCAATTCGCTAAAGACAATAATATTTTCTTTGAATTTTGGCCAACTCATTTTTCTATCAAGGACCAGGAAACCAAGAAATTACTCCTCCGTGGCCCAAGTAGGAAGGGCTTGTATGTGATGTGTCAACCACGTACTCAAAAGAAGGAGGTGTATTCTACAAATTTATTTCCACCACATGAAGATTGGCATGCTAAATTTGGTCATCCTAATATTATAAAATTAAACAAGTTGTAAAAAATTTTAATTTAGGATCTTTTAGTCCCAGTTCTATTTATCATTCATGCTCTTTAGGAAAATTACATAAATTACCATTTTCCACTGTTACACATTCAAATTCTCAGCCTTTTGAAATCATATATTCTGATGTTTGGGGACCTGCCCCTATGTTATCTCACTATGGTCATCGTTATTTTATTATTTTTGTTGACAATTTCAGTCGGTTTACATGGATTTATTTTATGAAAAATAAAAGTGAGGTTTTTGCTATTTTTAAACAATTTGAATCTTATGTTCTGCGTCAATTTCAAACTCCAATTCATGCTTTTCATTCTGATTGGGGTGGTGAATATCAAAGTTTAAATAAATATCTTAAACAAGTTGGTATTCTTCATCGTATGGCATATCCCTATACACATGAGAAAAATGGCTTATCTGAAAGAAAAATTCGTCATATTATTGACACCGGTCTCACACTTTTAGCCCATGCTCACATTCCTTTAAATTTTTGGAATTTTTCCTTTGATGTTGCAGTTAATTCTCTAAATTCTATGCCATTTGGTGTCTCTACTGCTACACAAAGTCCATTTTTTAACTTGTTTCGGCAATATCCCAAATATAAAGAATTTAAAATTTTTGGTTGTGCAATCTTTCTTCTTTTAAGACCTTATAACTCTCATAAATTTTTCTATCATTCACAACCTTGTATTTATTTGGGTCTCTCACCTAATCATGCGGGATATAGGTGTTTTAATCCATTAACTGGACGACTTTATATTGCTTGGCATGTTCGTTTTGATGAGTCAGTATTTTCGTTTAAAAATTTGCATCAGTCTACAGGCACATGTGCAGGTTCTTCTTCTAATCCATGGTTGACAATTTCACATCCAAACTCAACCTCATTGGCACCACAAACAGCCCCACTATCAGGTATGTCTTCATTTACTAATTCTTTATTTTCCCATATCCAACCAAGTTCTTTGTTTTCTTCTTCATTACCAACACCACAGTCCTCCTATGTACCTCACAATTCACCATTATCAAGTTCAGAATCAACACCACTTTCATCTCAACATAAAATTTGACCTTTATCAGACTTTTATTCACCTATTCAACAGCCTCAACTCGCACCTCAAGCCAACCCGCCATCGCTGCAACTTCAGTAGCACCAACCCGACTCCACCCATCCACAAACAGTAGCCCGCATCCATGCCATTCCTCTTCGTACCACCGCAATACCTTCTAGAAAAGCCTTGATAACTAAAAGCAAATCATCCACTAATTACTTGGACATAGAACCTACTTCATATACTAAAGCCAAACCATATGTTCAATGGTAAAAAGCTATGTTAGATGAGATTAATGCTTTACAACATATTAATACATGGCAATTAGTACCTAGACCAAGTGGTGTGAATGTTGTTGGGAATAAATAGATTTTTCGAATTAAAAGGAAGCGTGATGGTACTATTGACTGGTACAAGGCTTGGTTAGTGGCCAAAGGGTACACACAGGAAAATGGTATTGACTATAATGAGACTTTTAGTCCAGTTGTTAAAGCTACCACCATTCGTATGGTATTGTCCTTAGCAACAATTTTTAAATGGTCTACTAAGTAACTTGATGTTTCTAATGCCTTTTTTACATAGTACTCTTGATGAAACTATATGTATGGAACAACTACTTGGTTATGTCGATCCTCTGAAACCGGATTATGTTTGCCAACTTAATAAATCTGCGTATGGGCTTAAGCAAGCACCACGTGCTTGGTTTCATAAACTTGCAACTTTTCTTTTTGGTCTTGGGTTTTAGGCTTCCAAAGCGGATAGTTCGCTCTATATGATAAAGAAGGATAATTATCACCTATTTGTACTTGACTATGTGGATGACATTTTAGTTACAGGTTCTAGTGCCTCGCAAATATCATGGTTTTTCCAAGCCATGCGTGCCACCTTTCCTGTCAAAGATTTGGGTGATCTTCATTATTTTCTTGGCATAGAGGTAACTCGGAATACTTTGGGTATACATCTTACACAACATAAATATATTTCTGATCTTTTGCATAGGGAAGGAATGAATGATGCTAAAGCTTGTGCCACTCCTATGGCTTCTGCGCCACTATTATCCAAAGATTCGGCTTTTATATTTTCTCATTCTGAGCGTTATCGTCATATTGTGGATGCTTTACAGTACATTACTCTTACACGTCCGGACATTTGTTTCTCTATCAACAAGCTTTGTCTGTTTATGCATCAACCTAATGAGGATCATTGGAAGGCTCTCAAGCGACTATTACGCTATCTCAAAAGAACTTTGCGCATGGGACTATATTTCTCATTGTAATTCATCTCTCCATTTACAATGTTTTGCAGACAGTGATTGGGCTGGTTGCCCGGATGATAGACGGTCTACTACTGGTTATGCTATTTTTATGGGTCATAATCTTATTTTTTGGATGGCAAAGAAGCAACATACTATTGCTCGCTCTTCTACTGAAAGTGAGTACCGGGCGCTTGCTAATGCTTCTTCTGAAACAGTTTGGATTGTGTCTTTATTATCGGAGCTTAGTTTTTCTCCATCTTGTTCGCCTATTTTATGGTGTGATAATCTATGAGCTATTTATTTATCTTCTAATCTTGTTTTTCATGCTCGTACTAAGCATATTAAACTGGATTATCATTTTGTTCGTGAGCTTATAGCTAGTAAGAAATTGCAAGTTCAGTTTATTAAATCTGATGATCAGCTTACTGATATTTTTACGAAGCCCTTGGGTCATCGTTTGTTCATTCCAAATCGTGTCAAGTTACACCTTTAGGATCTTCCGGCATCAACTTGAGGAGGGTGTTAGAGATACTTCTTATATTATAAAATAGGAATTTTACTTGTATTAAGAATTATGTATATTTCCTATATTGTAGAATAGGAATTACACTTGTATTAATTAAGAATCATTATTTGTTCTATATTTATTTCTTTTTTAGTTTTATTAGATGTGTATAAATAGGATTGTACTCCTTTAATTAATTTAAGAAGAATAAAATACAAACTTCTCACAATAATCTTAACACTCTTGTGTCAAGGCAAGTTGAATGGTCTTTAGGACCACCGGTAGCAATAGCGCGTGGCTGGCCGACGCAAACTCCGACAATGTGTGGGACTCAAATTCCAGTAACTCTGTTTCGACTTTTCGACATATTTTTTAACTTTAATTATATATATATATATATATATATAAGCATCAACAAGAAAAGTGGAGGTTTCAGGTTTATCAATTATATATATATATAAATGGGTGAATTTACGATTATTATAAATTTATATTATCTCATCTATAAAATACCCTCATTTTCTCTTTTTTTTTATATATATTTTCTTATTTTTTTATTTAACTAAAAATATAATATTTAAAAATATATATGAATATTTTTTATGAAATATTCAAACATAATTTTTTTTGTATATTTTAATTTAAAATTAAAATACTTTTTATTTAATTAAAATAATTACTTTTATTTAATTTATTTAATTATTTTTTTATATATTTAATTTAAAAATTATTTTTTATAATTAGATTAAATTTTAGAAACTAAATTATAATTTATAAATTATTTTTTATAATTAGGTTAAACTTTATAAACTAAATTATAATTTATAAATTATTTTTTAGTCCACATGAGGACAAAGGATTGATTCTAATAAAGAGAATAAGTGTATTTTAAGAATTCAATAATATTAGGAATTTATTTAAACTGTCAAAAAAAAAGGAGCGATATACTTTTCAAGATAAATATGAGAGTCATATTTAAACATTATCTCTATTTTTTTTACAAGAATTATCAACAATCAATTTTTTTTTCAAATAAGTTGTTGTTTAACTTCAGTGTAGTTATGGAGGCAGTTTTATATAATTGAAAAATGCTCTATAAAAAGTAATTTTAAAAAGAAAACCTCCACAATTAGCAATTATATATAAATTCAACCTATTCACTCTGTAATTTGAGATTTTAGACATGTTTCGACCTCTAGCTAGTGGGTAGTGAATCGTTTTACATTGAAAAAATATAGTGTTTGAACTTATATATATATATATATATATATACACCAAGTCCAATGCATAATCATTTATAAATTTTTATTAATATACCTTTTTTTTAACATTAATCTTAGCGGCAAAATTTGAAATCTCATATTTATTTTTAAATAATATCACCACACCATTAAATTAAAATATCAGTTAATATCATCAATTGTTATACATTTATATTTTAATAATATAGATATTCCAGCACTTGTCCTAAGGAATTTATCTTTAAAAATATTGCCACTCATTCAATTAATTTTTACTTCTTTTGGACTTTTCAGTTTTAAATTTTAATATTTTAATATTTAAAAAATGTTCATAAGAGAAAAAAAAATTTAGGATTTGAATGCATTTAGAAGATAGCTAATGTTAATCTAGTTTCTGTTTTTGGGGAATTAGTGGTGTTTGACTAACCCCAAAGACGGATATATATTCTGACAAGAAGGTACGTGTCTTTTTTTAAATTTTGATATTTTTTTTTATTTTTAATAAATTATATTTTAATTCATAAAAATTAATATAATTAATATTTTAATTCTTAATTTTTGAAAAACTTAATTAGTTCATATATTTTTATTCTTTCAGTAGTTATTTTATCTATTTTATCTTTAAAATTCTATAAAAAATATTAAAATATTATTCATTTATATTTAAATTTTTCATTTTAATCATAATTAAATTTAAATTTTTTCTATTATAATAATTTATATTAAATAAATTTTACAATTTGAATTTATGATTAAAATTTACAATTTAAATTTATGATTTATTAAACTATAATATTAATACTAATTTAATTGTAAGTTTTAAATTTCACTAGAATAATAATAAAATTATAATCAAAAAGAGAATTATTTGTTATACAAGATTAAAGATTTAGTTTTAATTTTAAAATTAATAATATTGTAAATTCTATCATAGAATTTATAGATAGATTAATAGAAATTTTTAAATCATCACTTAACAAATAAAGAAAAAAAAAATAAATTTTGAGAGAATTATTTCTCTGATAATATCTAATTTAATTTGTATTTATTATGTAAATAATGATATTAAATTATATTGATATAAAATTATAAATTTATGTATCCGCCCTGTCAAACCCTATTGTGAAATGTGAATATTACATAAACCCTACCGGACTTCAAGCTATAATCCACATGCTTGTATAGTTGTATGTTAGTGTAGATCATTTCCATAAGACAAGCCGGTAATTAAAGCATTCAAAATAAATTGAGCAAGATTTGTTGAATTCAATTAATGATATTGTCCTTGGGATCCATAACAAGCATTAAAAGTCTCTAATAATTTTGATAAAAAAATAATGATTTAAGTCAACCCATCTTTAATTATTGGATTTTGTTAATAAGTAGAAGAAATAATTAATCACATAAAATTAATTAGATAACGAATTAATTGTACAAGAGAAATAGAAATTTTAATAGATTAATATTTAATTATATCACTATTATTTAATGTGGTAAATCAAAATTTCTAATTTTTTATTTATTTTTAAATAAAATTATGTAATTTTATTTGTATTAATTATATTTTTTAATATTAATTTTTATCATCCAATCTAATATGTACTCTTAAAATTCTCATTTTATCACTAAATTATTTCTTAATCAATATGGTTAAACACTTGTTAATTCCTTGGATATATTCTTTGGTTAAAACTACACATATTTAATTGTTTCTCATCCACCAAGTTAGCTACATTGCACATGCTCATGCACGTAACAAAATTTAAAAAGTTTTATTAGATCTAATGTTTACGAAAAAGAAAAAAAGAACATCATTACTTGTAGAATTTTTTTTTTTTTTTTTTCAGAAGACACTTGTGGAATTAATATATATTTTAACTTAATAATATTAATTATTATTTACTAATTATTATTTTTAAATAATTAATATTAAAAATATATTTATACAAAAAATATGATTTAGTGTCAAATGTTAATAATATTCATAGTGTTGCTAAAAATTCTTTATCATGAAAATTTTATATATTTGGTGGTATGATATATTATTAATTCTCAGAAATTAATTGTTCTGTTGTTAATTTTTTTTATTTATTATAATCAATATGTATATATATATATATTAACACGTTTCCTCTACTATTAAACTATTACCTAATAACATTTAATGTAAAATTTTAGCAATTTCATAAACAAAATGTAAGATTTTGGCAACAAAAGAATCTAGCGTGAGAAAAGGAAGAAGCAACTGGCAGTATTAATTGAGAGAGACTAGAATGGCGCAAGATGTGCTAATTTTTCAATCTTGATGCATGTGATAAATCAACATCTCCTCATAAACTAACACCTATTTATTCCACCAAACCTTAATACACATTATCACACACACACACACTCCAATCTTTTTATTATTTTGGTTCAGTTTCGCTTCTTAATTCATTTTCTTTAGCTTTCCATATCTAGAGCCATGGCTAAGTGGCTATTGCTCTTCTTTGCCCTTTCTCTTTGTATACTCCCTGCGTTGGTTAGTGCAAGGCTACATGGGAGGCCTTTCTATGTCCATGGCCGTGTCTACTGTGACACTTGCCGTTGTGGCTTTGAGACTAAGAAAACTACTTACATTCCTGGTATTTTATCATCTTCTTTATATATACTTTATGAATGGTTTTGCATTTAATGTAATTTCTTTTTTATTTTTATTTTTATTTTTTTTTAGTGTAATTGAAATTATTTTAAGGAAAGGGATTGTCAAGATTTCAATTCATAATTTCTGTATTTTGCATTAGACCATTAAACTATTAATCTAATTACACCGATGTTGGTTAGCATACTAGTACATATATGTTTCCATAGTCGCTTTATAGGTTTTATGGGTATTGTTAACATTTGGCATACGACTTCTTTCGAAATTTTTTTATTTTTTTTTTTTTTATAAATCCTCAAGGTGTCCTTATATCTTAAAGTGTATAAGATTAATTGTCGCTTAAACTTTTAACCTAATGAAAATTCAAATACGGAATCTCTCTTATAAATTATTCTCACTCAGAATTTCAATAGAGCTTTACACGGAGTAAAACCTAAAAATTAATGTTTAGTATCCCGTTAACTAGAAAAACAACTTTTTGTTAACCATTTTTTCTAAGCGCTATAAATAACAGAAAATGATTGTTTTCCAGGAAAATTTATTAGCACTCTGCAATTCTATATGAGTTCCCTTATGAACTGGGATTGACTCGGTTGTTACACACACATATATATATATGTAGGTGCAAGGGTAAGAATTGAGTGTCTTGACAGGGCAACTTCACAACTTAGGTACAGTGTTGACGGAGTAACAGACTCAGATGGAACATACAAAATAAAGGTAGAAGATGACCACCGAGATCAATTCTGCTACGCAGTTCTTGTGGACAGTTCAATGGCTAATTGTAAAACGCCAGACCCAGGTCGTAGCCGATCTGAAGTTATATTAACTCGCGGTAACGGTGCAATTTCTAATCTCCATTTTGCAAATTCTTTGGGGTATTTGAGGGACCAACCAATGTCCGGCTGTGCTGAATTGATCAAGCAACTCCTGGAATCCGACCAGTAGAGTAAAATGAATTCAATCTTTTGTTAGGCCTTGATTGTGGTATTGTTTTAGATTTATCTCTTAACTCAGGAGATTAATGTTATAAATTATCAATGTTCACTTCCATTAATTGCATCTTGCAATGCTGATACAAAATCCGCTATATATGTTATTGCTGTTATCTCCTTGAAATAATTAAATACTTCTATATATATATATATATATATATATATATATATATATATATATATATATATATATATATAGTAACTTATTATTAAATAAAATATAATTTTTGAACAATACATATATATAAGAGATAAATAAAACTTATTTTTT
>CANXYC011826268.1:0-19541 GCA_948193065.1 Aleurites moluccanus
AAATTTACAAAGGGGTTGCTTCCAAGTCTAAATCCAAGGAAGTATTATTTTGTGATCAAGGGAGAGTGGAAAAGGCATTGGCCAAGCAAAAGAATGTTTACTTATTGCTTATGGTGGAGGAGACCGAGAATGTGAAAGATGTGCCCTTCCACTCGAAATGGAACCTCTCATGGCTGAATATGAAGATGTATTTCCTAGTGAACTCCCACATGGATTACCTCTTTTGAGAGGTATTGAGCACCATATTGACCTTGTTCCCGGAGCGGTTCTTCCCAATAAACCAGCTTATAGATGTAATCTAGAAGAGACTAAATAATTGCAAAGGCAAGTGGATGAGTTGGTTGATAGGGGCTACATTAGGGCTAGTATGAGTCCTTATTCTGTTTCGGCCCTATTAGTCCCTAAAAAGGATTGAACATTCAGAATGTGCATTGATAGTAGAGCCATCAACAACATCACCATCAAGTATAGGTACCCCATTCCAAGGTTGGATGACATGCTTGATGAGCTTCATAGAGCTACTATATTCTCAAAGGTGGATTTGAGGAGTGGCTACCAGCAAATCAGAATGCATGAAGGAGATGAATGGAAAACGACATTCAAGACCAAGGGTGGATTGTATGAGTGGATGGTTATGCCCTTTGGGTTATCTAATGCACCAAGCACCTTCATACATCTTATGAATGAGGTACTTCGTACTTTTATTGGTCACTTTGTGGTTGTATACTTTGATGATATATTAGTATATAGTCACTCTTTGGATGATCATTTGCTACATTTGAGACAAGTATTTGATGTGTTGAGAGAACAAAAATTGTATGCCAAGCTTGAGAAGTGTGAGTTTATGGTAAACCAAATTGTGTTTCTTGGATATGTGGTTTCTTCGAATGGCATTGGTGTGGATGAGTCCAAGGTAGAGGCTGTCAGAAATTGGCCAATACCAAAGACCATCACGGAGGTGCATCCTTTCCATGGATTGGCTTCTTTTTATAGGAGGTTCATTAAGGATTTTAGCACCATCATGGCTCCTATAACAAATTGCATGAAAAGGGGTAGCTTTGAATGGAGTAAGGATGCTGCCCAAGCTTTTGACACTATCAAGAATCAGTTGTGTGAAGCTCCCATCCTAGCTCTTCCTAATTTTGACATTGTGTTTGAAGTTGAATGTGATGCTAGTGGAGTTGGCATTGGGGCTGTCCTAATCCAAACTAAGAGACCATTAGCCTACTTTAGTGAGAAGTTAGCAAATGCCAAAAGGAACTACTCCACTTATGATAAGGAGCTTTATGCCATGGTTAGGGCCTTGGATCATTGGAGACATTATTTGAGACCAAGACAGTTTATCTTACACTCGGATCATCAAGCTTTGAACTTTTTGAATGGGCAACACAAGCTAAACACAAGGCATGCCAAATGGGTTCAATTCCTCTAATCATTCTAATTTGTGACTCACTACAAACCAGGAAAGTACAATATAGTTGCTGATGCATTATCTAGAAGGTATAATTTTCTTGCTGTTTTGGATGCTAGGGTACTTGGATTTGAATTAATAAAAGAACATTATGAGCATGATGAAGAACTTAGTCCCATTATTTCCAAGTGTTCCAAGGGTGAATTTGCTGAGTATGTGATTCAAGATGGATTCCTCTTTAAAGGGAATCAACTTTGTGTACCTAAGGTATCATTTCAAGATCCATTTTGGAATGAACAAGACTCTTGATATCCTAAAGGAACACTTCTATTGGCCAAAGATACAATGGGATGTCTAGGCTTTGATTGCAAGAACTGGTTCATGCCAATGTGCCAAGAGTCATTTTAAGCCCGGTTTGTACCTTCCTCTACCTATTCCTGAAGCTCCATGGGAGAATCTTAGCATGGATTTTATAGTAGCTCTACCCCGCACACAAAGGGGAAAGGATTCTATTAAGGTGGTAGTGGATCGATTCTCCAAAATGGCACACTTTATTCCTTGCCACAAGTCGGATGATGCCACTATAGTTGCTGAATTGTTCTTTAGAGAAGTGGTTTGGTTGCATGGTGTTCCAAGGTCTATTGTCTCGGATAAGGATACCAAATTCCTAAGTCAATTTTAGAGATCTCTTTGGAGCAAATTGGGTATTGATTGCTATTTTCTACCTCCCATCATCCTCAAACGGATGGGCAAACTGAAGTGACTAATAGTACTTTAGGTTCTTTGCTTCAGACCTTGGTGAGTAAGCACTTGAAGGATTGGGATTTGAAGATTGCAATGGCAGAATTCTCCTACAATCGAACCCCAAGCAAGACCACTACCCATTCTCCTTTTGAAGTGGTATATGGCTTGAACCATCTCACTCCCGTTGACTTGTCTTCTCTACCTCTTGATGTTGTGGTATACAAAGATGCTAAAGAGAAGATAGTCGCCATAAAGAAGTTATATAAAAGTGTTAGGCAGCAAATTGAGAAAGCAAATGAGTCATACAAGGAGCAAGCTAACAAGCATAGAAGACAAGCACTCTTCCAACTGGTTGACTTGGTGTGGGTTCACTTAAGGAAGGAGAGATTTCCTTCCAAGAGAAAGAGCAAGTTAGCTCCAAGAGCCGATGGCCCATTTGAAGTGCTTGAAAGGGTGAATGGCAATGCCTACAAGATAGACTTGCCCAATACCTATGGAGGAGTCTCAACCACCTTTAATGTGGGAAACTTTTCACCCTACTTGGAAGATGGCAACTTTGAAGATTTGAGGGCAAATTCTTTCCAACAAGGGGGGGAATGATAGAGGCCATAACCCTAACCCAAGCAACTTGACCCTTTTGAGCCCAAAAAGAAATCCCACCGAATTCATTTATAAGGCATCCCAAGAAAGTGAAAAGTTTCATCCACATTCATATGGCTTTGGAGTGAGTTTGATTATGCAAGTGGGAGGAGCCCAAGTCCTTTCTCAATAATCTATTTCCGGCCCAATCATGGTGTAAGGAAGAAATGGGCCAATTTTTTGAGTGTCTTG
This sequence comes from Aleurites moluccanus, assembly GCA_948193065.1. Taxonomy (NCBI): domain Eukaryota; kingdom Viridiplantae; phylum Streptophyta; class Magnoliopsida; order Malpighiales; family Euphorbiaceae; genus Aleurites; species Aleurites moluccanus. The sequence goes on from CANXYC011826268.1 coordinate 2,987, forward strand.
CTTTTTAGAAGAATCTAGGAATTCATTAGTGTTCAAACTCCCATCAAATTCGGGCATTTCAATCTTTAGGCCCCTATCATCATCATCTTTATTGTTTCCACGTCTATCTCTCCCTTCATCATCACTTAGATCATAAAAAGGGGGCTGCTCATACTCAAAGTCTTGAGGGTTTGGAATTCTCAGTCTAGGTGGGGGAACTTGGTGTGGTGGTGGCCTTGGTGGGTTAGGGGCTGTTACTGTTTGTTGTCTATGTATTGGTGGAGTATGTGGTTGATTTAGTGTGGGTGGAGATGGTGGTGGTGGGTCTTGGCAAATTTGGTGAATAAGGTGGTGTGGGAGTGTTGAAGGCTACGGTTTGGGAAGTGTGAGAATGTGGTATGTATGGTGGGACTTGAGTGTATATCGGGGCTGTTGGTACATAAGTGGGTGGTGGGTATGTAGTCATAGGAGTGGTATAGGTGGGTTGGTGAAGGTTAAAGCTAGGGTTTGAGGTGGAAGGGGCAGATTATATATGCTTCATGCTCTCTAGGTTTAGTTTGAGCATGTTAACCATTTCCCCCATTTGTTCCTTAATCTCTTCTATCTCCTTTCTAACATTAATGTTAGCTACCTCCCAAGGGGCCAAGGGTTCAGATGGGCTAGAGGATCCATCCTCATTAGACATTTTTCCTCAACAAACAGTAAAACACAACTTTCTTCTCCACTACAAAATAGGGCAGAAATTGAAGAACACCAACAACAAGAAGAAAAAGAACATACTTTTCCCAAGAGCCACTTCTTCAACCTTGAAGCTCTGATACCAAATGATGCATCTCAACCCCAATAGTTATGAATTTCAGTTCAACAAAGGTCCTTCCAAGTCTAGAGGAAGCTCAAGTTCAAGCCTTACTCAAGAACACAAAATCTGTTTACTTAGGCCAAGAGCTTCTGTCCTTCTGGCTCACCAAGCCAATGATCTCCAAACTTTACCAAACTCAAGGGGCCCCTTAGATGGACTTATTTAAGGGTAATGAAAGTGGTTTTATGAATTTTGGAGAAGGTTTGTGAAATGACTAATTTCAGGCAGAAGCTTCTCGGTTTTGGGTTGAATAGGGGCTGTTTAGGGCAAAGCTTGGTTAGAGTGTTCCTATGTTAATGAAACTTGGTGGAAGGTCTTTTGGGACTATTATAAGGTGTTTGGAAGGGTTGGATTCGGATTTGGAGGAAGTGGAAATTGGGCAGTAGTTTTGGGGGTGTTTTAATGGAGTTTAGGGTTTTGTGTATGAAGGAGGAAGAGGGAGTAGGATTTTCGTGAAAGGCTATAAATTTTACAAGAATACTCAATTCAAATGCTTAACAAGATAATCTGAATAGGTTTGAATAACAATTAACACAAATAGCAAGTAGAACAACAGAATTTAAATGCATAAAATTAAAGAACACTTAAGGAAAAGAGGCCTATATTAAAATGGAAATGTAAAACTGAAATCATCTCTTCCAATCTGAGTTTTTCCCCTCTCAATACAGCCTATATATGGTTATTAAAAGAGTAGGGACAAAAAGCTAAAAGCTACAACAGCCACAAAAGGTGAGCTCCCAATTTGGTAAGGTCTTCACACTCTTTTTCCTTGTTTGACTAAATCGGGTAACAAGACAAAAAGGCTCTTGCAACTTGCTGGAAATTCTGATTGCCTTTCATTTTTTTGTTGCTTGCACGTTGGAAGAGTGTGGGAGGGAAGGCTAGCATCTTCTAAAAGCAAGACACTCAAAAAAATTGGCCCATTTCTTCCTTACTCCATAATTGGGCCGGAAATGGATTGAGAAAGGACTTGGGCTTCTCGCACTTGCATAATCAAACTCACTCCAAACCCATGTGAATGTGGATGAAACTCTTCAAGTTCTTGGGTTGCCTTATAGGTACACTCGGTGGGCTTCCTTTTTGAACTCAAAAGGGCCAAGTTGCATGGGCTAGGGTTATGACCTCTATCAGTCTGCAATATGATCCTCAGATGCTCTGCATGCTCCTCCTCACTCCTGGAATAGATAAAAATGTCATCAATGAATACTATGACAAACTTATCTAAGAATGGTTTAAACACCCTGTTCATCAAATCCATAAATGTAGCTGGTACATTAGTCAACCCGAATGGCAATACCAGGAACTCATAATGTCCATATCGGGTTTTGAACGCAGTCTTAGTTATATCACCCTTCTTAATTTTCAACTGGTGATATCCAAATCTCAAATCAATCTTCGAAAAATGACTGGCACCCTGCAACAGATCAAACAGATCATTAATCTATGGCAACGAATATTTGTTCTTCACTGTCACCTTGTTCAGCTACCTATAATCGATGCACATTCTCAAAGAGCCATCCTTCTTCTTTACAAACAACACTGGAGCACCCCACGGAGAGCTGTTTGGTCTAATGAATCCTCTATCCAATAACTCTTGCAACTGCACCTTTAATTCTTTCAATTTTGCTAGTGCTATTCTGTAAGGAGGAATGGATATTGGATCAGTGCCTGAATACACCTCAATCTCAAACTCCATCTCCCTATCTGGGGGTAATCCTGGAAATTCTTCAGGAAAGACATCAGGAAACTCCTGGACTATAGGTATTTGATCAAGCTCTACAAAAGTCTCCTGTACATCTATTACATGAGCTAGATATGCTGAACAGCCTTTCCCTATCATCTTTCTAGCCTAGATAGTAGAAACAAGATTGATTCTAAACTCACGTCTATCACCCAGAAATTCAAACTCTAGCTATCCCTCAGGCTAGAATTTAACTCTATTCTCATAACAGTCAATAACTATATGATGTGTTGTTAGCCAATCCATATCGAGAATTACATCTAGCTCTAACACAGGTAGTTCTATCAAATCAGCACGCAAAATGTTGTCATCAATCTCAATCACACAATCAAGATAATAGTAATCCACTTCTATACTCTCACCTATCGGTGTAGCTATCTCTAAAGGCATATTCAACAATTTTATCTCGTTATGTAATTTAGGTGCAAACTGGGGTGAAACAAAGGAATACGTAGCACTAGAGTCAAACAAGGCATCAACAATCTCATTCTAAATCAAAATAGTACTTGCAACCATATTATCTAATCTCTGTGCCTCCTGAGTATTTACTACAAAGTCTCGCCCCTGACCTCTACCTGCTGAGGCCTGACTGCTGCTAGGAGCCTGTCCTCTACCTCTGCCCCCTATCAGGAGCCTCTCTAACCACATTATGACTCATCTGTACTGTAGGCTGAAAAACTATAGAAAATGGCTGCTACTCGCCCCACAAAGGACATCTGCTGATAAAGTGACCATGCTGCCCATATTTCAGGTAGGCACTCGACTGACGCAAACATTCTCCTCCATATCTTCTACCACAGAAATTATAAATAGGCACACTGGCATCTGTGTTATAGGTCTAGAAGAACCCTGAGAATATGCAAGTGTAGACTGTACTGGAGGTCCCATACTCTATGTCCTCCTCTTCTGACTGCCAGACCGGGATCTATGATCAAATATGGGTACTGACTCGCTCTGTCTAAGCTGGAAGCTGCTCTCCCCCCTCTGCTCTATGCTCTGGGTCCTCCTTTTCTCTTCTGATCCCTCTTAGCCCTCTTTGTCTTATATTTCTCTTCTATCTGATTAGCTTTATCAATAACAGTAGTCGGAGATGTAAACTCTATAGCCAATAAAGCATTGTGGAGTGAAGCATATAAACCTCTCCTGAACTTGCTGATCAAATCTGCTTCAATAGGAATAATATGGGTAGCATACTTATTCAGTCTGATGAACTCCTCTGCATACTCTTCCACTAACCTATTTCCCTGCTCGAGCTGTTCAAATTGAATAAGATTTCTGGTCTTTACCCCTTCTGTTATGAACTCATCAATTAATCCCTATCTAAACTCAACCCATGTAGGAGGATGCTCACCATACAATCTAGGCTCCATCCTATGAGAAAACCATGTCCAGGCTTTCCCTTTTAGCAATAGCCCAACCAACTCCACTGCTCTAGTGTCAGAACAAGGTAGTCTCCTAACTACCTTCTCAGCCTACTCCAAAAAATCCATCGGCTCATTGCCTTTGTTACCCCTGAACTCTGGCAGGTTTAGTTTTAGAAAGCTAAACATAGATACTCTGTCCTCATCTATAACTCGGTGGCCTCCCTGTACAATAGGCTCCCCAGGATCCACAACTGACTGTACAGGAGCTGGTGCAACCGGCACTGCCTCTGGTGTAATAGGGGGTGGCACTGCTGTTGGAACTGGTGGTGGCAACATATTTTGACGTTCCCACCTCAAATCTGCCAGTTCCCTACGTAACTCCATCATCCCCTCATCATCTCTACTCTTCAGGGGTTATCACCCCTCTCTGTATCCTTTGTAGTTCGTCGGGATCTAGATGGACCCTTTAAAACTGAAAACTCTCTGACTAGTGACTCATTAGAGGCTACCTCTACCTCTCAAGTATCCCTGTCTCTATCGTCGGACATCTCTGTAAATAGTCAGAAAAATAGAAAGCGTACTCAGTATATTAAAGAAATGCTGAATACTAACACATATTAAATGAATATAGCAAAAGACAATACAAGAATTCCTATGCTTCATGGTTTACTTAACTCTACCCATTCTATACTTAGTCACTATTTCTCTATAATTTAGGAGCTCTGATGTCTCTAACCTAGGCTCTAATACCATATCTGTCATAACCTGATTTCGGATCGTCACTGTCCTAGGATGCAGGAGATGCTAACAGCGATCGGCACTCGTAGAACCCAATATCATATGCAAATATCTATAACCCAAATTGTTAATTTACTATTTATTTTGTCATTCTGTAAACTCTTTGTAATTATAATGTTGTTGGCTATAACATTTATCATAACATATCATATCAATACTCGTACTCCATAATATATCATAAATACATGTTCATAGCCTAACTAACCCATACCATGGAGCAACTAGATCATGAACATCTAAAATACTGTATATAATATAATTACATTGCTATAAAAGCTTGCTGAAATCTACAGAGAGTCAGAAGTTGGGATTCTGCTATCTACTTTGCACCTGAAAATGGTAAATAAGAAAAAGAGTGAGTATATAAGATACTCAGTGAATCTAATATGCATCGCCAATAAAAGTAATTGGATCAATAACAAAGATAAGCAGAGGAAGTAATAATAACAATCTGCTCAATAAAATCAGAATGCAGAATCAATTGTAGGAATGACAGTAAGGTCAATAATCATATCAAAGGAATGGTATCAATCTCATATCAACAAACATAAGACTGATTAGGTCTTATGGCTAGGACCAATAACCCCGTCACAACCCGATTCAGCAGGCCGCGACGGTCCTAAGGTGCGGAAGATAATGAGGCGACCAACACTCGTAGAACCCATCAATCACTACAATGCTATCACAATATCGCAGCGGAAACATATTTATACCCATCATCAATCAATAGCAATATATATAACCATTCACTCATATAAATACTATTCATTCTGTCACTCTATAAATTCCATAATCATATCATTAATAATCTCCAATATTCTCATACATACATGTTCATACACTAACTATACCATACAAAACCCATGGAGCAGCTAGGATATGAACATACAAGAATAATACAGTATTCATAATATTACACTGACACAAGATCTGCAGAATCCATAGAGAGCTAAAAGAGCTGGGATATCTGTCTCCTACTCTGCACCTGAGAGGGTAAACAGTGAGAGGGTGAGTATATATGATACTCAGTGAATCTAATATGCATCGACCAATAAAATAGGTATGGAATATCGATAATCAATAGGCAGATGAAATAAATGGATCAATCTGCTCAGAAACTCTATAATTACAAAATTAAGTACATAATATAAATGTAAGTAAACAATCACATCGATAGAATCAATATCACATAGACAAGATGGAAATGACAGATATAGAGGCATGAAATGCATAGAAATGTGTCAAGCACAAATCACTATATATATATATATATATATATATATATATATATGTATATAAACATAAGACTATACGGGTCTATGACTAAGACATCCCTTCCTAGTACAGGGTATCAATCAATACAATGTGCACAAAGCCAACAACATGAACTCACTACCCTGTCTGAACGGTAGCTCTGTTAAATCACCTCGAAGTCAATAAAAGCAATAAACACATCAATAGATACCGTTCAAATAATAGCATCGACAAGTATCAATAACTCATTAGTAATCAATTTAATGAGCATAAAGTCAATAAGACATCAATAATAATCGATTAAAGGATGACAAAATGTCTAACAACCAATAATGGGAACAAACATAAATTGGTCATTTTCGGCCAAAAAATTGACTCAATTGGCATGCCATTATCGCTAGCAACAGTGGCATTCAAATGGTTGGCCTACGAATTTTTCGGCATGGTTTTGGTGCAACATTGATATTGCCCTAATTATCAACAAACATATACATGGAAAGCAATTTATAGGCAATAATCACAACTCAATAATCTTCATCAAGCATATCAATTTGGCATGGGAAACAAGTCCAAAACCAAAGCACAAAATTGGGCATTTTGCCACAAATAGAGTTCGGCCAAAATGACCATTTTGCATTTGGATTCCAATTGTCATTCTAATAATTTAGGCATGTAATTTGATGTATAAAAGACTCACCTAGCACTCCAAATCACTTAGAAAAATTGCCTTGCCACCCAATTCCTCAATTCCTCACAATAGGCAAAATCGACAACTTTCTACAACAGAATTTTCTACAACAATGTAAACATTAATTAATCACCAATAAACCTCCAATTAGCTTATTCTATATAGTCAATTTACACATCCTAACTCACATACACAAAATCATTTCACACAACTTCACTTTAGGGTTTGGAAATTGGAGAAAATTGCTTAATGCATCAATTGATGCAATTAAACCATTTAAGCAATCCTATGAACATCTAATTAACCTAATTAAACCATAAAATCTAACAAATAAACAACTTACCCAAAATACCTCAAATGGTCGAAATTCCCATTTCCTTTGTTCTTGAATTTCCTTGAATTTCTATGGCTTAATTTAATGGATAATGGTTTATATGGTGTTTGTTTCTAATTTCTAACACTTTCGCTTCCCAAGATCAACAAAAAAATTATAAGTCTTGCTTATATAGTAAGAAAAAAATGGCAAATTTCACTTTTGGTCCTCCAACTTTCCTTAATTTGCTTTTGATATATTTTCGCTCGGTAATTTATTCTGACAATTCCGTCGGGAATTGGAATTCAAAGTGAATATTCAAAAATCTTATTTTTATTAATACTAATTAATAAAAATAGTTTCAGAGCCGTTCTGAAACTCAGACTGTCGAAATTTCACTATACCCCCAAAGTTCTCTTTATTTACGGTTTTGCCATCGCTTACTTTATCAGTGTTCTTAAACATTTTTCTCATCTTTCTTTTTACTATATTTACACATGCATATACATTATCATTTACCCTTTATCCAAAATCAGAAATTCATCCGTCGACCGTACTGCTATTTTTACGACAGCGATATCGGTACCGACAATTTTCGAAAAAGTTTCTCGTTTTCGCTCTAAGTTTTTAAAATTATCATTAGCCATTTTGATAATTTTAATCTACATACTGAGAACTTATTTCACAAAAATATGATATGCATATATAGTGTATTACAAACCCTTCCCAGCTAGAGTATCAATAAACAATGTGCACATTGTCGATAGTATGTACCCACTACCCTGTCGGAGTGGCAGCTCTGTCAAATCACATTAAGGTCAATACAAGTGTGAAACATATTATTAGATACCATTATACAACAATGGTATCATCAAGTAACAATATCTCAATATCAATCATTTCAAGTAACAATTTAAACAATCGGATAACAATAATCAATAGATATGCAATGGAAATATGTTTGGTAATTAACAATGGAATGAAACATAGGTTGTTCATACATAAGCAAATAGTTGGCACAATTGGCATGCCAATGTCGCTGGCAACAATGGCATACAAATGTGATAGGCCTATGACAAATCACATTAGACATTTCATCAAACACTTGGAGTGCAATGTTGGACAAGCCATTAGGTTAGGTTTTGGTGCAATGTTGGCATTGCCCAATTAACCAACAACAAGCTCACAATCAAGGCTAGAAATAGATATACAATATTAAACATCATTTAAAGGATCAATTAGGCATGTGAAATAAGAAGAAAAACAAAGCAAAATTCAAAGGGTGAATAGTGCTAATAGGTTTGGCCAAAATGGAGGTTCCAAGATAGGTTTCTCATCAACAATTTAACACATAAGACATGTTATTTGATGCATATTAAACTCACCTAGCACTCCAAATTGGCTTGAAAAATTGGTTTCCCACCTATTGCTTCAAAGGAGGTAAAAATAGCAACTTTGGCAATCTTGATTTTCTATAACAAATTAACCATAAATTAATCATCCATTAGCCTCCAATTAACATATTCTAAGCTTAAATAACATAAACCAATACTTATCACATAGCCAAATCTAACAACTTCACTTAGGATTTGAAAATGAGGGAAAAGTGTTCAAATGCATCAATTGATGCAATCAAACACAAAACCCATCTAATTGATCATCTAAATCATCTAAACTAACCATAAAATCAAACAAAAAAACTTATTACCTCAAGGTGAGATTCCACCCGAAATCTGCAAGCCAAGGATTCTTGAATTCCTTTAATTTTCCAAGTGAAAAATGGATGGAAATGGATGAATCAAGGTTAGTATTTAGGTTTTCTTTTGATTTCTTCTTAAAACAAGCTTGAAAATGGTGGAGAAATGGAAGAAGATGGTTTAGCCAAGAAGAAGAAAGAAGAAGAAGATGAACAAATTTTGTCTAAGGCATTCTTAAATATTAAGTCATAATGGCAAATTTTATTTTAGTCCTTAAACTATCAAGTAATCATACTTTGACCCCAACTTCTTCTGTAATGTATTCTGATAATTATGTTGAGAATTGGATTTCAAAGTGGGGAATCAAAAGGCTTGTTTTTATTTATACTTATTTATAAAAATAGTTTCAAAGCCATTCTAAAACTCAGACATACCACTTTCCACTATACCCCTCAAAGTTCCATTTATTTATGATTTTGCCATCACTTAATTTTTCAGTGTTCCTAAATATTTTTCACCTCTTTCTTTTCACCATAATTACACATGTATATATATGGTTATTTACCCCTTGGTCAGAATAAAAAATTCATCTATTGTACAGACTGCCATTTTATCGACAGTGTTTTTGACACTGACGATTTTTGAAAAAGTATTTCATTTGCATTCTAACTGTGTCTCTAAAATTACTTCCAATCATTTCAATGATTTCAAACCAATAACTGAGAACAGTAACATGCAATTAAAGATAGGCCTTTATATGGTATTACAGACAGGGTCTTCTTTGACATATAAAAGCCAGCACAATTAGGCTTAAATTTTCCTCTTGGTTCCTGAACAAGAGCTCTGATTTCCTTTTAATACCAAGTTGTCTTCTTCCAACCCTTTGACAATTGCTCTCCTGTTCAAATGCCTTTCTTGATACATACTTTAGAACAAATGTCACCAATTCTGCCATTCAACGTGTCATTTTGCTATCAAGAACTGACCTTTCCATAAGGAATTTCAAGGGGCTCTTGTTTGCAAGAACATAAGTAGTGAAAGAACTTAAGTAATGTTGAAGCTTATGGCATGCCCAAACTAAAGCGAGGCACAATTGCTTGATTTGGTTGTACTTAAGTTAATGAGCTAGCATTTGCTTATTCAAATAATAGATGGTATTCTCTTTATAAGAATCTTTGGCATTCTAGGCAAGCATTACCCCAATGGCTTCTTGAGTAACAGAACAATAATGGTTTACCAGGCCTTAGAGGTTATAAAATTGGAGGGCTCAATAAGTACTTTTTGATATTTTCAAAGGCATTTTGACAACCATCATTCCACTATTTAGAAGCTCCCTTTTAAACAATTTGAAGATTGGACCACACATATCAGCCATTTGTCCCTTTTAAACAATTTGAAGATTGGACCACACATATCAGCCATTTGTGAGAAGAAGTGACTAATGTATTGTAACTTTCTAAGAAAACCCCTAATCTCCTTTTCAATCTTTAGGACTAGCATTTCTAAAATGGCTTTTGATTTTGCAGGATCAACCTCTATACCCCTCTTACTAACTATGTAACCCAAAACACTAGGAGATACACCAAAAAGGCATTTAACACAGTCCAACTTTAAATTGTATTGGCAAAGTCTAAGGAAGAATCACCTCAAAGCTCCTAAATGATCATCAGCTATTAGAGATTTTATGACCATATCATCCACATATACCTTAATATCTTTGTATATCATATTATGGAAAAGAATGGCTCCATCCTTTGGTAGGTTGCCCAACATTCTTTAGCCTAAAAGGCATAACCTTATAATAATAGGATGCCCCATTCTGTCACAAACACTATTTTTGAGAGGGTATATCTAGATCTAGTTATATCCTGCATACAGATCAGTCAAAGAGACCGTTTCGGATCCTGCCATGTGACCAACCAATAAGTCGATGTGAGATAAAAGGGAAATCATCCTTTAGCAAGCCTTCCCAAATCTTTATAGTTCACACTCATCCTTTCCTTCCCATCCTTCTGGGTACATACACTATTTTGGCTAACCACAAGGGGTAAGTAATAGGCTCAATAAACCATTCTTCAATAATTTGGCAACTTCTTGAGAGACCATTTTGCCTGTAACCTTCATAAGTTCTGCTTTACATGCTTCATATTCTCCAGGGTTGGAATCTTATGTACTGTTATACTTGGATCAATACTCATTATATGCTCGGGTCCTTACGTAAAGCGATCTAAGAATTCCTAAACTGTTTTGAATAAAGAAGCCTTACAAAATGATGATGCCATATATGCAATTTTTAGTTCATTATCTGTGCCAAAGTTAATTGATTTGTTTTCTTTTTTCTTGTAATACCCTATAAATTCCTATCTCACATACATGATTTAGTTCTCAGTATGTGGTTTATAAGTCTTGAAATGATGGAAAATAATTTTAGAGACACGGTTAGAAAGCGAACTTGTTACTTTTTAAGAAAACGACGGTGTCGGGAACACTGCTGAGAAATTAGCAGTCCGATCAACAGAAGAATTTCTGAAGTTGACCTAAGGGTAAAAGATCACCATAATGCATGTGTAATTTTGGTAAAAAGAAAGAAGTGAAAATCATTTAGGAACACTGAAAAAGTAACAAATGGCAAAATTGTAAATATAAGGAAGTTTAAGGTGAATAGTTAAAATTGGTCCGTCGGAGTTACAAAATGACTCTAGAACCATTTTATAAATAAGTATAAATTAAAATAAGCTTATTGACTCCCCACTTTGGAATTCAAATCCTAACAGAATTGACAGAATAAATTACAGAAGATTTTGGACCAAAGTGTGATATATGAAAGTTGGAAGAGTTAGTTGTAATTTGCCAAATTGATTTTTCTATTTATTTGGCACTTAGAACATTTCCATCAACTTCTTCTTCTTCTTCTTTATAGCCGAACCTCCCTCCCTCCATTCTTCCTCCATTTTCTTCTTCATTTCTTACAAATTTCTTTAAGTAAATTGATGAAAAAGTTGAGTATTCACTTAGTTCTTGCCATCTCTATCATCAATTTATAGGATAAAGCAAAGGAAACCAAGGATTGGTGGCTTCTTCATTTTTGGTTCATCACCATATTGAGGTGAGAAGTTGTTTTGTTTGTTTTAAGGGTTTATTTGGGTGATTCTAAGGTTGAATTAGATGGGTTTTAAGGTTAATTGCATCAATTGATGCAAATTGATAGAAATCCCTAAATTTCTAAACCTAATAGAAGTTGTGTAACTTAGCTATTTGAATTAGTGTTAGTTAGTATTAATTGATGTTAGAATATGTTAATTGGATGGTAATAGGTAACTAATTGATGATTGGTTTGGTGTAGAATTCAAGTTTTGGCAAAGGTGTGCCTTATAGCTCATTTGGTGAATTGGGTTGGAATTGGACTTTCCAAAGCAATTTGGAAGTTTAGATGAGTCTTATATGCATCCTTTAACATGCCTATTATGTTGAAATTGAAAATGGAAACCATATGTGAAAGTGCTACCTTGGTCGAACCTTGAACACTATTCACTATGCCTTATTTTTGCTTTATTTTGCCTTGTTTTCCATAGCCACTTTGATCCCTTTTTATGCTGTTTATTATTATTTCTTTGATGCCTATGTTGTTATTGCAAATGTGGCTTGTTGTTGGTTGAATTAGACAAGTCAATTTTGCACTCTAATCTAACCTATTGGCTTGCCATTGTATGCCCACCATGTATTTGATGAAATGCCTAGCTTACTTTGTCTTTGGCCTATTGTTTGCATTCCATAGGCCTACCATTTGAATGCCATTGTCGCCAGCTATGTTGGTATTCCAATTGGCCTACCGTTTTCTTTTGCCAAGCCAACTTTTGTTCCATGTCTTTGTTGAATACTAAACCATGTATCATTGTTTGTATGTCACCTTTTACATTGTCATGAACCCTATTGATAATTGATTGACTAATATTGAGTTTATTGATATGAAGGATGCCATTGTTGCATAATGGTATCCATTGATATGTTGTATCTTGATATTGATCCTTATGTGGTTTGACAGAGCTACCGACCCTACATGATAGTAGGAAAATACTATCGGTGATGTGTACATTGTATTACTGATGCCCTAGCTAGGAGGGGTTATGGTCCTGGCCATAAGACCTGATCAGTCTTATGCTCATTGATATTGATATGCTACTAGCCATCCCTTTATCTTTCTTTCCATATGATATCGAGCCTGTATTTTATTCCTTGGCTATTCTGTAACCTGATATTAATTTTGTATACTGTATCTGACGTATTGGTACCATTGCCCCTTTACTACCTACTGTTTTATTGTTGATGCATATAAATTCACTAAGTATCTTATATACTCACATTTTCTTTGTTTACCCATTTTAGGAGAGGAGTACGGTGTAGAATCCTATCGTCTATCATCCGGGGATTTCTGCCAGCATTACTGATGTATATATTCTGATTTGTATTATTTTGATGTTTATAATCTAGCTGCTCCATAGGGTATGTATGAGTTAGCTAGGAAATGAACATGTATATATGTTATGATGATATTATGAGTTATATGATGGTTATATGATATGATATATGGATTGTTACAGCCAATTGTAATAAATTACAGAATGAATTACAGAATAACAGAATGGATGGTAACTAACTAAAATGGATAATATATTGTGGTTTATAGATTGTGCATGTGGTACTGGGTTCTACAGGTGCCGGTCGCTATTGGCATCTCCCGTACCCTAGGATCGTCGCGATCCGGAAACGGGTCATGACATTTCTCTTTTTTTTTTTTTCTATTTTTCATTTTTTCATTTTTTTCCATCATTTTTTTCACATTTTTTTTCACTCAAATTGGATAAAACAATTAAAATGAAAAGGAATATATAAGAAGAATTCAAACTTTTATTATGAAAAAGAGTACCATCATCCATGGTTACATCAAAATTGTAAGACAGACCAAAAAGGTTGATTATAGACTCGAAGAAGGAAATGAGAAGAAACATGACTCAAAAGACTCTAACTATAACTCAGATTTAGACTTTGACTTGACTCATGACTCAATTTAGACTCATACTTGGACTTAGACTCTGATTTGAATTCAATCTCAGACATGTCAGATTAACTCGGCTTGAATTTCTCCATAAACTATGCTAATTTAGGCTTTCGTTGGTTGATGAGATGGGGTCTATTTCCATTTACTTTCCTCCTAATCTGAATCTTCAAACCTGAAGGGATTGATAATGGTTCGAAGGTAAATAGGGGCATTGGATATCAGACCAGGGCAAAGGATATCTCTAATGTCAATGAGATATTAAGTTACAGTACTATGAAATCTCTAATACTGTACAAATATTTACATATACTTTTAAGATTGGGATATTACATGTTACAAGTAGTAAAATTCCAAGGTGAGGATAGAAGGTGCCAATGGAATTCGAGCCTCATTGCAGTCCTGAAAAACATAAACAACTATGTGGGTGAGTATAAAAGTACTCAGTGAATCTATATATATAAAAATACAGTAGATGCTCATAGTACCATGATAGCTCACAAATGACCTATGGAATCATATAAGATAACAAATAAAGGGTGAAACAAATATCCATATAAGTATCCAGTATATGAGTCAACTCTCATATGATATAACAGGATTGGGTCTAGTGAAAAGTGCAATCGCACTGTAATAGCACAATCATGCATAATCTAGTAATCCAGTATACATAAGGGAGATCAATCCTTACGGCTAGAGAATATGACACTCCTCCCTAGCAAGGGTCCAATGAATACCAGTGTGCACATGGTCGATGGAATTACTCGCTACACCATCGAGGTAGCCCTGTTATAATACCATATGGGGGTGTCTCCATATAACAATAAAAATAGCATAAATATAACTCATATAGCTGTGGAACAATCATATATATATCCATAATGAATAATAGAATAAATTTGGGTCAAGTAAAAAAAATGGCTGGCGGGGACCAATTGTGTTGCCGCAACTGACACTCGCCATTACCAGTCCGTTTTGAGATTTTTGAGTAGTTTCTAATTAACTATGCTTCCAATGGATTTAGGTGGACCATGAGGTACCATTTTAAAGCTTAGGGTAAAACTAGAAAAATGGGCCAAGTGGGAGCTTAATTAGCTTTTCAGGTTTCATTTTATAGACAGACAAAGTTTAGGTCGATTTAAGTCATTTCGATGGGCTTATTTACAGGTCAAAATACATTGTAGGTACTGTAAGATAGTAAGTGTTGGTTTATCAATCCAAATGACATTTTATAAGATATATGATGAAAATCATGCATGATTATACATATAGACTCACCTTTAATATAATCTATCACTTTATTTCCCCCAAAACACTGTTCGGTAGCCCTAATTGGCCCGCCGCTAGACACTCCCAGCTGGAGTACCCGACGATTCACCTATTTTCAAATATAACACTCCGGTAAGATGTAAAAACATTACAAAACACATTATTCATATCAAAAGCCATCAAACATATATAGTATACACTGTGGACCTCATATTGCACAATTTACACTTTTTCCAATCCTTTATGCATAAAACACATGTCTATCACCATATTTGACTTACATTTCATATATTCATCACTTTTTATGCCAAATTAAGAGCTTATATACACTTAGTTCAACATTCCATATCAAACATACACCAAATTCCAAGTTTACCTTCCAAGTACTTATATCAAACACCATTTCCATATCTAAACTTATACCTTTGCATTATAAATACCATTAATCCATATTCAAACCCTTCATTCCTAATTACTTCAACCTAACACATTGAACCTATAAACTCCATATGGTTCGGCCTAAATGGAATTCACTCCATTCATTCATTTTTCAACATCAATCAATCAAATAACGTATATACATATCAAATGCATAACATTTAATCATTTAAACCTATTAAACACCAAAGCACAACTTCTTCCTTAAGCACCTCACCATTCGGCCAACATGGAAAACTAACCAAATGGATTTCTTTCCATCAAATAGCTACTAATTCATTGCAAACACATCAAATACAACACATTTGAACAAAAACTTCATCAAAATAACACCGTTGAATCATACATTTTCAAGTTAGGGTTTCCTTTCCAACTTTTGAGTTTTCTTCCAACCTAAACACATATTTGATACTAATTAACATCAAAGAACACCTAAAGAATATAATTAAACCAAAAGAATAGTAAAATCACTTACTTTTCCAATAGTTCTTTGAAAACATCAAAGCTTTGATTTATCAACTTTTCTTGATTTTTCTTTGAATCTAAGGCTAGATTTGTTGTTTAGAATGATGGAATTAACAAGTTTGAATCAAAAAATGAAAGAAAACAACTTGGTTTGATGAACATCAATGGTGGTCGAAAGTTCTAAGGAAGAAAGAGAAAGTTTTGGTTGGAAAATTTGCTAAGGAAGATGAAGAGGTGTGAAATATCACCTTAAATATCAATGGTATAATCCTATTATGCATTGATCCTATGGTAAAAATAATGAAACCTAGCTTACTAACCATTCAATTCTTGATCTTTTCATCCAATGGTTTGATTTAGGTTAGCCTAAAATGATACCATAGGCTTGCATACACCAAATAAGTCCATATTCCAAGGGAAAAGACTAAACTACCCCTAGTTCGAATTGGATATGATGCATTCGGCCCAACCATGAATCATAAGTTGAAGGCCGCTCAAAAAGCCACCAAGTTGATAACCCACCTTGGAATTGGACTCACACTCATTCAAGCCCATGATGGGCTGGCCACATAGTCCAATCATCTTTATTTATTTTGTTTAAGTTATAATTATGTATTTTGAGTTTAATTTGTAATGA
>CANXYC011826317.1:0-30564 GCA_948193065.1 Aleurites moluccanus
GATCAAAAGAAGCACCAGTAACATGAAAATCAACAGCTTCTTTTCCATTGGCAGCTACTTGAACTTCCATCCCATGGGCTTTGAGCATCAGTTTGTGAATTGTCCTTACAACCTTATCATCATCCACTACAAGCACTGAGAAATTAGTATTCCTCTTATAGCTACCTTTTTTATCATCATTTCCATCATGTTCTTTGCTCATTGTTGATGAACTCTCTGAGCTGCAAATTGTTTTCCCAAGCACCATTTTCTACTTCTCTTTTCCTTTCCTGAAAATTAAAAAAAAATAAAAAAATTGGTATTGCTAAATTAAGCATCTTCTAGATCAAAGCATGAGGAAAAATTATATTACATCTTGAAACAAACAACTACTTAAATACATCAAAGTTGACAATGATAACATATAGTCATTTTAAAATAAACTTTACATCAAAGTTGGCAATGATAACATATAGTCATTGTAAAATAAACTATCTTGTATATGGAAAAAAAATGCTTCCAACTTGTCAAATGCTACTAAAATTACCTCTGCACACTAGCTAACTATGATTTAGAAGTTATATAAGCAGTGAAGAGTGAGTATTTCTGTGTGCTTTATCGATCTTGTATTAAATTAAAATTGATAATTGGATTCGCATTTTGTCGTTTAATAAAAACTTTACATTACGTGTAATGTATAGTGTAATGACTTATTGTTGTTCTTTCTTTTAATAAAGGTTTGAGATATGAAAAAATCTGAAAAAATTTAAGTTTAGAAAAAGTAATTACGTATATTTAATAAGCAGAATTAATTAAAATACGATAAAAAAATTACCTTTCGAAACAAATAACTATTTAAACACATTAAAAATTATTATTTTAGCGTATAGTCACTGTAAAATTACAATGGTGTCACATTATATGAGGGAAAAAAGGGGGAAGTAAACTTTCTTGTTTATAAATGAAAAAATTGAGCATTTTCCACTAGTCAAATGCTATAAAAGTTAAGATGTCTAGAATTATATAAATAGTGAAAGGTAAATTTCTGTGAGCTTTATCATTTTCAAATTAAATTAAAATTAATCACTAAAATTCATCGTCTATAATTTAATTTTAATTTTATATTACGTATAACACATATTTTAATCACTTAATTTTTTTCTTTTACACCAAAAAAAATTAAAAATGCATGAGAATCTAAAAAAATCTCAACTCTCTGAAAAAATAGTATATATATTAATAAGAAGAATTAATTAAAATACTAAAAAAAAAAATTACCTTTTTAAACCAACATCTACTCAAATACATTAAAGTTTAGAATGTTAGTGACTGTAAAATATTAGTGATGCTATATCATTTTTCATATCATTAAATACATGCATGATTTTGTATTACTTCCAAATTTTGTATCATTTAAAAGAGGTTCAAAGTTGTACGGTTAAATGTAATTTAATGATAAATATATATTTTTTTAAACTAAATAAAAAAATTTTGGAGTGATTCCTCCTCTTTAATATTTAACAGAAAAAGAAAGTTGAAAGTCTAAATTATGGGCCTGACTCTAGCGATCAGATCAAATATTTCAATAGGTAGCCGGAAATATGTGTCTAATATTAATTTTTTTTTAAAAATTATCTGATATCCATTAATTATTAATTTTGATTAATTTAAATTTAGATACAGTGAAATATATAAGCCGAGTAAAATTCTTTCAATATTCATTTTTATTTTTAAATATCAAGTGTGATTTTATTATTATGTAATTATTACGTAACGTCTCATGATGTTAGAAATTCGAATAAATACTATTAACACATTTCAATATAGTTGTTAGATTAAATTTTTTCTGAATTGAGATATTATTTTTTTGGAGATAAATTAAGACATTATTAATGTCTAAATTAGTTATTCAAATATAACAAAACAGTGATTAATATATTTATTATTATTATTTTTTCTATAAAATGTAAAAAAATTAATTCAATTATTATAATTACATTATGTTTTTAAAATTCTCCAAAGTATTAAATGTAATTTTTATTAAAGATAGCAAATGAATCCCTTAAAAGCCAAAAGTATTTCTTCTGTTGTTTTCCCCCTTTTTCTGGTGCTGATTAATGATTAAGTCCATTTCATAGTAAGTAGCATTCAAACGACTCTTGCTTAAAAATTAAAATAAACAAAGATGTTTCCCAAATCTTATTAGAAGATAAATGGATTTGATTTCCTTAAATGGCCAAATGACTTAAAGTAGTTTTTCCTCGATTTTATTTTTAGGAAAATGTTTGCATGGATGAAACTGGTCAATGTCATTAAAATTGAATCAATTAGTATTTGAAATATCCAACAAGTGAAAAGGTAATAGCTATATAATTTATTTTTTAAGTAAAACATTTTATGGAAATTTTTTTTTATTTTTCTATTATTTAGTTAAACTCAAAAATCAATTGCTTTGTCTGCGTGTTTGGATTGTATTGAAAAATATCAAATTTTCTTTCAACTTATATTGGATTTTTAAACCATAAGAACTTTATAGTTTTATTTATTAATTGTTGATTATGAGATAATTAATCAAAATGGTAAATAGTAGTAGCCATGGATGACTAGTAGTACTGATGGCTAAAAATTATTGGTAATGGTCAATAAACTAATATATATTTGTTTAAATATGTCCTTTAGATATTATTTATGTTTTAATGGATTTGATCATTAAAAATTCTCGCAGATTTTGCCCTTTTATCCTTATTTTTTTTATTTTACTTTCTTGCAAGTTTAGAGTACACCAAGATTTGTTTATGCCTCTTCAGCAGATCTTGGCATGTCATCATTAAAATTTCAGGTCATCTTAGACCCAAGATAAAGATAAAACATGAGAGTCAATGACCACCAAGGAGTTGCATAGACTTTGACCCTGCCAGCTAAATATTAATGGAAACTTGTAATTATTTATTTATTCAAAGGGAGATTTCATTTAAAGAAGTGCTGTCATTTTCGTAGATATATATTCTGAAAAAAAGTGAAAAGATTAAAATAGAAAAACACGTATATACAGGGTCCAGTGACAGAATCTGAGGGACAAGGGACCCTAATTCTTCAATATTTTTAAATATATATTTATATTTTGATTAGCTCTTTAAAAAAAAATTATATATAATTAATAATACTAAAATTATATATAAATTTTAATTAAACTCCCAAAAAATTTATATATAATTTATAAAACTAAAATTATGGATTACCTAATAAAATTTTCTAGTTCCACTACTGTATATATATAAAAAATAATAAAAATTAGGATTAATTACTATTTAATCCATGATATTTATTGAAATTAATAAAATAAATTTTTATATTTTGAGAAACTTACTATTTAATTTTTATTTTTTAATTCTGTGAACGAATTGGTTATTCCGTCCAATTTTATCATCAAATACTTAAAAAATGACTAAACTGTCATTCAGTTGTCATTAAATTTTTCAAATTAATCACACTAAAATAGAAATCATTTCATTAATTTCGACAAATTTCTGAGACTAAATAGTAATTAACCTTTAAACTTCCGTCTATTTAATATGAATTTTTTAAATTTGATTTTTTTATAAAAAAAATTTTGTAGTTATGAGTTTATATGTGAAGAGAGTGAGAGAGATGATCTATGAATTTCATTCTAGGATAATATCTTAATTTAAAAAAAAAAAAAAATAGGATGGTATTTTAGGTATTAAAATTTTTTTTCTTTTTCTTTTTAATTTTTTTAACGGAATTTGTAAAAAATTGAATAGAATGACCAATTCGTATAACTGAATCAAAATATAAAGACTAAATAATGAATTTCTCAAAATATAAAAATTATTTCGTTAATTTTGATAAATCTCAGAACTAAATAATAATTAATCCTAAAAATTATTAAGTAGGACAAAAATATATTATTTCTACTCATATTGAAATGAATCCATAAATAATTAGAATGAAAATAAACAAATTCATTTTTATATGAATATAAGAAATGTGTTCATATTTTATTTAATAATTCCTTATTGGTAATATGCAAATTAAAACTATATTTAGATAGATGGAATTTGGATGAGTGATTTTAGAAAATTTATAAATTTTATTAAAATTCATTGTTTGATTAATAAAAAAATAACTATAATTCATGAATTACTTAAAATTTATCATTCACTACAATTTCTCATTTCGAGAGTTTTTAAAATTTCATATAGAAGATGTGATTTTAAAAAATCTGAATTTTATAAATTATATTTTTATTATAAAAATATCAATAAAATCTATATATATTATTTTTATTTTAAATAAATAAAATTATATAAATTTATTGTACAAAAATTTAAATTTTTAATTCAATAAATTTTCACAAATTTCATAAATCTCAAAATCTTCAACTCAAAGATGTTGTAAGGAGAGTAAATGGGTAATTTGCAAGTAATTTGTAGTTTTGTACAAAAGAAAGACACGTGAGTGTCATGTGAAGCTGATAGTTGTAACTAATTTACTGTATTTATTACTTAAAATTTATTTGGATTAGCATTTATACCTAACGCCCAGGGGATTGATAGTTATTCGCATTTAATTTTAAAAAACTAGCTAGGATTTGTGGCTAATATATTGCTCATTTTTTAGCATAACAGCTGGGTTATAATGACACGAAAACTATAAAAAATAAATTTACTGAATATTAGTCTCCAAAATTATCGAATAAAATTCTTTTATACTACACATACCTTATGTTACTAAAAATATAATTGAGAATCAAATTAAAAGTACAAAATTTTTAGCATACATTATAGTTTTATTATTAGTCTTTTTAAATATTAAACCACAACATTTAAAATTTTAATTTAACCTATTCATAAATTTTGTTTTAAGAAAAAGAGAAATTAGAAGATATAACTTAAATTAATAAATACATAAAATTCACTTTAATTTATAAGGAATATATTCGAAATTTATGTAAATTAGAATTGCACCAAATATACTTAATAATTTTTTTAAAAAATATATAAATAATATTTTTGAAATAATTTTTATTTTATTTTAATTTTGAAATAAAAATTATTATATTTTAATATAAAAACAAATTAAAATTTTGAATTTAACTCTAATAATAAAATAATTTTAAATTTATCCCTCAGTATGGCCCATTGTTGTCATTAGATTTAAAAATATAAATTTATTTTATTTTACTCTATCACAAAAATAACGTTACTATCTCCGTCAGAAAAAAAAAATCTTTTTTTATTTTTACACAAATTAAAAAAAATAGTTAATTTAGTTAAAATAATATTTTTTTACTTTATATTTTTCACAGATACCCTTTATTTATATTAATAAATAATTATATTAAAAATGATTATTATTTAATTATTTAATATTAATTATATAAATCAATAAAATTTTATTATCAATAAAATTTCATTTAATACTAAATCTCACCACTTATAAAATTTTAGTTTTCAAATCTTTAATAAATTTTCATTACTAATAAAATTTTATTTAATTTTAGCATGTATCTATTATTTAGTCTAATATTTAATTAATTATTTATTGAAAAAATTTTAGTGTGGTGAAATATTAAATAGAGATATATTAATAAATTAATATATTAATTTTCTTTTAAAAAAAGAAAAATGAACTATTTAAAAACAAACTATAATTTTGAATAGATGAAAAAGAAAAGTGAATTTATTTTTTTCGGATGAAAATAGTGTAATGTTATAAGATCTATAGGCCTGTAGCTATCAGAGCTTTGAGTTGCAACACACAACACTAGAGGGATTTTCTCATCATGATGTAGCAACTGCATATATATATATATATGAAGATGGAGTGGCCCATTGCTATTAAATAACGCTACAATTACACATATGTTTCAAACACCGACAAAGGAGAAAAATAAATTTGCAACAATATCAATATTACACAATAGTGTACAATTATTGAGGATACATGGATCTTATAGCTAATAATGCTTATCCATTAATCAACACATATCATGAATTTGATACACATAAACCACCC
Organism: Aleurites moluccanus; assembly: GCA_948193065.1. Taxonomy (NCBI): domain Eukaryota; kingdom Viridiplantae; phylum Streptophyta; class Magnoliopsida; order Malpighiales; family Euphorbiaceae; genus Aleurites; species Aleurites moluccanus. The sequence continues at coordinate 6,019 of CANXYC011826317.1, forward strand.
ATTACAATTTAATGACACTTAATAAAAGAGAAAAAGAAAAAAGAAACCGAACCAACCTAATTAATTATGGAAAATGATAAATTGAGAATAAGATTGTCCATTATATTAAATGGCTCAAAATATAAAAGACTAATTACTAATTTAATTAAGTCCTAGAATCTAAGGCCATGATGGTGCTAAGATTCATTGGGTTCATATATTTGGTGGAGCTTGTTAAAATTTGTTGAACAATAATTCTGTTAGCCTTCTCAGATGGATGGAATGGATCCCAAAAGGCATAAATGTCTCTATTAGGGCACAAATTGGATAATATAGTGCATTGTCCTATCCCATTGTAGGGTCCTTGGCCACAGCATGCAATTTTTGATGTAATAAATCCTGCCAAAATTATAGCAAATACTTGAATTATTATGTATATTAATAACATAAAACATATGCTTTTGTTAACATATAAACTTGGGCAATTTTAATTTTTCCTTTTAGCTTGGAACCAAGAGCAAGGGAAACAAAAAAGAACTGCGTTTGAAAATTCATCTACTTAAAAAAATAAAAAATAAATAAATTTGAATATTCTTTTCATTTATTACATCAATAAATATTTTACGATATAAGGGACTAATTATATAGTTTGAATTCTCTGTTTTAAAATATATTTTATATATTTTTTTTATGTATTATATTATTAAATTTTTTAAAATATTTTTATAATTAATATTATTGTAAGAGTGATATAGCACAAAAAAAATTAAATTATGAAACACACAAAAGAAAGAGAATTCGAATTGTCAATTATCATATTCTTGACCATATAGAACCAATCGTAGCATGCACCATTTAGTTCCTTCAAAATTAATGGTCTCATGGATTTCACTCCATTTAATGTCGTTTGCCTATTGGTCGCCTTAACAAATTGCTATAGGTTTTTGAATTTACAATTTATTGTTTAACCGACAGCTATAAAAATCAATTTAAAAATCGATTTTTTTTTTCCTTTTTAAAATGAATTTAATCAGAAACTATGATCTCTAGATTTAGTTAAAACCGGGTTAAATTAATTTAACAATTAAGATGAAAATATCTAATATAATTTCTTGATCAGTTAAAAAATATAATTTAATAAATTATCTTTAAATATATATATATATATATATATAGTTAACGTACCATATGCTTGAGGATTATTAACGAAATTCATGTGCATTTTAAAAGCATCTGCAAATACAAAAACATCTGCTCCAATTTCATTATTAAGTCCATTTATCATTTGCGCAAGTTGTGGATTAAACAGCCCAGCTGCTCTTTGCAATTCCACTGAACATTCTCCATTTCTGCTCCTCATTGCTATTTCCGCAGGAACACACCCTATGGGTCCGGTTCCGGTCACCAAAACTCTCCGTGCACCTAATTCATATACCCTCTGTATTGAAACATATATTGTAACATCATTTCAGGGTTAAAAGGTTGTAAATTCAAACTGCAATTAGAGTCCAATTAATAAAGAAAAAAATAAACAATCATGTTTATGTTTTTATAATAAAAAACATGATATAAAGATAAAAGACAATAATTATTAATTTTAATTAATGCACAAAATGAACTAATTAATGTGGTTTTGTTTGAAAAGTGATAATTAAAACAAGGGCTTTGATGAGAAAATTACATATCTATATGTATGTCCTGTAAAGTACTTTAAATATAACGTGCAAAACTTATCCACCGCTTTAAAATTGACTAGTCCAGCGTAAATATGGGTCCCCACATTGCTTTTATTTTGCTTCTACTTTGCAATGTTGCTTGAATTTTACATGAAATTTATATGTAATTAATTAAATAAAAGAAGAATGACCAAATCAATGTGCTTTAATTTAGTGTGATTAATTTTAAATAATTTCAGTCCCCAGAATATTATGAAAATATAAATTTAAATATCGGTTAAAGTTTAATCAATTAAAAGAAGAAAAAAAAAGATTGACTGAATGTACCCTTAAAACTTTTCGATACTCGGAAATGAGATAAACAACATAATCAGGGAGGGAAAATTGGCGAGATCTAGCAGAAAAAGGCACCAAGTAGTAGTTATTGACAAAGTCATTGCCCCCAAGGGTCATGAGAACAAGTGCTTGATTCACTAGTCTCTGAGTTCGTTCAGCACCAATAAGGGCACTAACCCTTTGCTGGTATTGTTGGAAGTATTCCAATTGTTTGAAAATTCGGATGATATTTATCTGCAAAAATAACAAATATATACAAGGACATTGATTATAACACATGCCTATGTTCAAAGGTTGAAACTTTGGCACTGATTTTTAATATAGAAAATAAATAAATAAATCATGTGAGGATACCCAAAAAAAAAAAAAAAGCTTAAAAATAGACTTACAAATTGAATTCCAGTGTCATTAAGAATTCCAATTCCAGCAGAAGCAAAGTTGGCACCGACAAGTAGTCTTTCTCCCGTGAGAGCCGGACTTAAGTATGGTAATGTGGGTTCTGAGCCAATTGCCTCACCTAATAACACATAAATTAACAAACATTAAATGAATACACAAACAAATTATAGATACACACAGTACATTAAAACACAGTCCCTTAATTAATTGTGTGGGGAATGCGGAGTTCTACATTAGGTTATTTTATGTCATATAATCATAATATTGAGTTTGGGCTCATTTGACTTCTTATAAATTAAAAAGATCATAAAAATTAAAAAATGAAACCATACTAATAAGATCAGGAATACTAAGTCCATTAGTGAAACGGCCGGTGGGTAGATGAGTCGGATAATCGATGCCATAAGGAGGAGCATCAGCACGGGCAGAGGTGGCAAGGTAGTTGTTATTGCCATTATCAACAAGAGAATCACCAAAAACAAAGAAAGCTCTAGCCTCAGCAAGAGGAGAAACAATTGCTAATGTGAAGAGTAGCCCGAACATTATGGAACAAGTGAAACTTGATAAGCTTCCCATTGGATTGGGCATATATTTCCAAGAAACACTAGTGCAGCTTGTCTGGGTTTCTCAGTGCAGTTAGAAGTGTATCGGGATATGTTCAAGTTAATGAGTACTGAATAAAGCCTGGGTATATATATAGGGTCATGTCCTGAGCATTTGGCACCACATTAATGGCTATTTCTACCATCAGAGGTGGTAGATAGGGGCGGCCATATAATAAGGAAAGGTATAGATTATGGTACAAGTTAGTTCTTATAAGTTAATGAATAGTTATTTAGCAGAACTGATTTTTTTTTTTAACCAGGATCCAGAGGTCCTACAATTTCCTCTTAGACAATTTGTACCATCATCAATTGAGTTTCAATGGAAATTATAGCGTATATAATGTATGACAATCCATAAAAATCAAAGTACATGTAAAAAACTGAAAAAAGAAAATTTTGAATAAAATTGAAACTATTACTAACCAGAAAGAAAAAAAAAAAAAAAAACAAGCTAATGATAGTTTTCTAAAACACAGTGGCGCATACTGTCACATTTATCCCACCTGATCATGTGGCAAGTTAATGGGCATATTATTATTATTATTATATAAGCAAGGTTTTATTTGAGACCCTCCTGCCAAAAACAGAGAAAGGCTAAAATATAAGATGAATTACTGCCAAAGCAGTAAACTAATCAAACAATAATGCAACAAAACTGATAAATCTTGTTGAGATATAAAAAATAAATTCCACATTGAAAAAATAGTGAAATTATAAAAGTATATATAAACTTAAAATATGATTAATTAATCACTAGTTTTAATTTTAATTTTAGTTACGATTATATATTAAACCATCTTAAAGTCTAATTATATTTCTTGTGGGTTTGACCTTCTCCAATTTATTTTTTGAATCCATTATAAAAAATTTAACACCCCTTCATAATGCTAAAAATATATATATATTTTGCACTAATTTTTTGTGATAAGAGTAAATTATAATTTTAAAAATGAGAGCTAATAATTACAAAAATTATATTTTTTTAAATTATAATTATACCTAAATCTCATAAAATATATTATTTTAATATAATTTTCAAAATTAATTTTAAGATGAAAATAACTCATTACGTCTATTATTTTAAGCAGTACTCATTGCTTAAACTCCATCATAACTATTTATCAATTTATTATTAATTACAAAAAATAATGAATGTAATTTTGATCAAATGAATATAATTACAATTATTTTTTAAAATTAAATTAAAATACTATATTTTAAAGGCTCGAATATAATTATATTTTTTTAAATGATTTTTTTATTGATTATGCCTGAAAAAAATAATATAATTAAAATAATTACTAGAACAGCATGGGTGTTATCATTTTAAATCTGAAAGCTTTGTTTAATTAAGTATAACATGTTTATATAGATTTTATATAGAAGGCAAATTGATGGTGATGCATGCATTGAGTCTCTAATTGTTTTTTCACAAACATGAAGACAACACTTCATTTTCATTTGGTGATGATAATTACAATGTAATATTGGTTTTAAATCCAACATTGATACCCCAATCAACATCAGCAGAAACAATGGAAGAGCATTATCAACTGATTTTTTGAACAAATTGATAGAGCTAAACCTATCTTTCCTATTTAATTCCAATCAAATTATCAGTCCTTTTTAAGATCTTTTTGATGTCCCATTATCTCATTTTCTCAATTTCCTTTTCTAATTTAATATTAATTATTGCCTAAAAAACCACATTCTAAGGTCGGTGGTCCAATTAGAAACAGATTAATAATATTTATGTTAAATAAGTAAAACCCAAAAATATTGGAATTATTAATGCTAATGCAACTAGGACATACCATAGCCCTACGCTTTTACTTAGGAATTTCAAGTTTTGTAAAGATTTTGACCTAACAACTCTCTAAATCCTCAAGCAAACTCAATCATCAAATGAATTATTTATATTGATCAATTTTTAAATTACAGGTAAAATTTAAGCAAATATTGACAAAAAAATATAATTTATTTCTCTTAAATAAATTCTCGAGTTTAAGTCTTGTAAATGAAGAAAATAAATATTGAAAGAGTTTTATATATTTTGTAAATCTCTCTCACTCTAAAATAGATTAATTAAATAAAATAAATTTAAATACTACATAGTCATATAAAAAAAATTATTAGGTAAAATTAAATTATTCATAAATTTTTTTTATATATATATTATTTATTTATTATTAGATTGAAAAATTGACTTAGTATCTTTTTTATTTAAACGTTTTAATAAGTTTCTAACAAATATTTAATTGTTTAAAAATAAAATTCTGATAATTTTAAATTTTAAATTAATTTCAATGTTTTAATTAAAACGTTAAATTGCTTGTTATTATAGATTATTAAATATTTTAAACTAACAGTTGATAATTCAAATATTAAAATGCATGATCGAATTATTTTTTTTTATATTACAAAATAAAGAGAATAATATTATTATTGTGTGCTTTGACTACAAGAAGAGTTTCCTATTTATACAAATATATACATTTATATATATACATTAATTGTATAATTAAATCTATGATATTGTTGCATAATTAAAACTATAATTTCTAAAATCTGTATATAATTACATAATAATCTTTGAATTATATATAGATCAATCCCTATATTCATATTAATTACCCTATAATCATACTAATTACTTTAATAATTTAAATGAATGATTAGTAATAAAAATAAGCAAATAATACATATTACAATAAAATAAAAAGAAAAACAAAAAATATTTCTAAAAAAAATTATTAAGAATATTGTTTGAATATGCAATAATGACTAGTGGAATTTAAAGTTCAATTATATCATAAATCATAACTATTAAAGGGGCAACAGAAACAATACGAGGATCCATTTAAATGCGAATTTATATATGTTTTCAATTTCAAACAATAGGTCTTTGTGTCGTATTGCAAAACCTATCTAAACCTTTCTGCTTTTTATTTTATTTTTATTTTTTGGATATTAAATGACTCTCAAAGTGTTAATTTGGTTAATCACAAATCATTAATTAATGCAAAATTATCGTTTTTTTTTTTTTTTCTCAATAATTTCAACAATAATTATGAAGATTTATTCTTTCAATTAATCATCATTATCATGCCGTCATCATCATCACCATCATCTCTGGCAACGGCCTTTAACAAAGTGTCTTTTTTTAATGGTACTGAAATTGCTAAATTAGAGTTCAAATTTTAATTATTGTAATTTTTCTTAATTATATATATATTTATATTCATCATAGAAGATTCAAAAAACACTTAAAATAAAAGAAAACAAAATTGCATTAATCATATTGAGAATATAAAAGGCAAGTCAATTTTTAACTTTTTGGCTAACTAGTTTTAATTTCTAGTTGCATCCCACCGTAAATAGAATTAATTAATTGTATTCAATGCCGCAGACAATTTTAGGTAGAGACAAGAGGGGTTGAGGGCTGATGCGTTTCAATTGTGTAGATTTTTTAGAAATTAAAAAATTTTTGTAAAATTTTTTAAAAATTATAATATTATTGTATTTTTTTACAATGAATCCAATGACATATTTTTTGTATAAAACAAAAATCAAATGCATCTAAAAATATATAATAGAAATATGTTAAATCTAGATTATTAGATTTTAACGGTCTATATTTAATATATTTATATTTCATTTTTTGAATCTATTTGATTTTTGTTTTGTACAAAAAATATGTCATTGGATTCATTATAAAAAACACTACAATATTATAATTTTTAAGAAATTTTACAAAAAATTTTGATCCCTAAAAAGTCTATACAATACATCAACCCCCTCAACCCAGACAAGAGCTAACTACTGCCACCATCTTCTTTTACACGTGGTTTAAAATTTTACACATATATTAAAAATATTTATTAATTAAATTTAAAATAATTTATTTAATTTTATATTATTAACTTTATTAAATTAAATTATTATATTCTAATTAAATGTTATAAAGATAAAATAGAAAAAAATTGATAAATATTATTTTAAAAATATAAAACGATAATTAAAAATATAAATAGATGAATTTTTAGAACGATTAGTTTGAATTTTTTTTTATAATTTTTTATTAAATAAAAAAAAATGGACACTTAACAAAAAAAAAATTGAATGACAAACCCACGGAATTTTTTACTTTTTGAGAAGTTTACATAAACTACATGGAAAGATTTGGACAAGGAAAATCATTCTTTAATTGCCCCACCAGGAAAAGAAAATAAAATGCCCAAGAAACTCTTACTTCGTATAGTGAAGCATATAAATTGGTGTTGCTGATAATTCCCTGAAACAAATTCATATATTAAAGAAGAATTGGAGAAGCAAATACATGGAAGCATGGAGATTAAGAAGCCATGGAGCCAAAAATTAATACAGCGGGGTTATATGCCATCTACTCCCAATATTAATTAATTTTGCCCCCTCTAGACAGAAAGATAGATATTTCTTGTTTTCTTATAGATGCAAGAATTGGTGACCAAAAATTATCATGAAACCTTATAATATTGTAATTACTCAAAATTAATATAGAAGTAAATAAAAATAAAAATAAAGACAGCAATGATTTCGATTTGAAAAATTAGATTATATCCGACAATAAATAATAATCACTTTTTGATTTTTTTAATAATTTTTCTGCAAATATGATTTGGTCACCAATAAATATATATTTAACGTCAAAAATAAAATTTGTAATTTTAATTATCAAAATAATAATGATTACAATTCTGATTGAACTATCGATCAATTAATAAATCAATAGAAAAAAAAAAAAAGATCTATCAAGAAGGAGATAAAAATAATAAACAAATCACTAAAAAAAAAATAAAGAAAATCAAATTTGCTCAAAAAATAAATTTGAATATTATAAAATAATAAAATTAAAACTACAATGAAAAATAAAAAAAAAAATGCTCTACGTTAAGACTGAAAAAAGATCTATAGTAATTCGTAAAAATAACGAAAAAGAAAATTTAAAAAAAAAAATATCAGTTGTTATTACACAATGAGAAAATCATATCTTAATAATTAAATTTGATTTAGACTCATTTGAAAAATTAATCTAATTTCAATAACTATCATAATTTATATGAAAAATACTATAATTAAAAGAAAATTATAACAATTAAATTTTATACTCTAAATCTCCACTAGTGTTTTAATGATAATCATAAATTTTATGATAATTAATCATTTAAAATAATGAATATTTAAAATTTAATATGATATTTTTTCATATAATTTTATATTTAAAATTAAAATTAAAATTAAAATTAAATGATAAAATAGAGAATATATTTTTAATTAAAATTATTTTTTTATAAATTAATTTTTTAAAGAATAATGCTGCTGAATTTTGATGCTAAGAGAAACAGTCGTAGTATTTGATCAATGATTCTTGATTGAGAAACCTTAAAGTTTTTATATCATAAAATAGAATTAGTATGAGCAGTATAAGAATTTAATATTTGCAACTACTTCGACGGCAAACCTATTCAAACATGATACGTACATATCGGAAGAAACATTCCAACTGTCCATAGAATAGCCACATCCCACGAATTCCTAAACTGGCAGCGCATTATTTAGTAGCCAAAATTTTCAGGCTCTTCAATTCCACATTGTACAAATTGAATGTTATGCAAATAAATGTTTTCGATGGAATAAAGAATAAATGAAAATAAAGAATTAAAAAATTAGAAATTTAATTGAAATTAAATTTATTAAATTTGAAAAAAATTAATATACATATATATGTATATATAATTTGAAATTTATTATATATATATATATATAATGAAAATAAATATAATTTGATATTTATTATTTTTGAAAAAAATAAAAATATTTTAAAAAAAAATAAAAAAAAAATTTTGATCCACTCAAACCGACTCATCATTTAACCGGTCAATTTATCAATTTTTTAACCGATTTTTGAAAAATAATTTTTTGAGGCTGATGAAATCAATTTTTGATTCGATTTCTAATTTTTCTAATTCGATTTTAACAACAATGATGCAAACCCTAAATATCTATCTAATTAATTAACTTTCATTTTTGCAGTACATTGTTATTCTTTTTTTGGACAATCTTTTAGTCTTCTTGTATGGTTAATTTCACTTTTCTACCCTTAAACAAATAACACCAAACATTATTTCTATCTTTTTTTATCATTCACTCTTTGTCATAATTAAAAATAAAATCATAAAATTAATTTTAAATATTCTGATAAAATTTTATGTATAAACACTGGATTTAGATGGTTGGAAATTTTATTTATTTATTTTAAATTTAAATGAATCATATAAAGTCTCCACGATCCTCCGTCATTAATTATAATTGACTTAAAATCAAGTCTAATTTTATTATCTTTTTGAATTACTTAAATTAATAATTAATTTTAAATTTAGTTACATATGATTTATATAATTTTTATTTTTAGTCATTAACGTATTATTATTTTTTTAATAGTTTTTATTTAGTTGAATTGGATTATTTTATATACAAATCAATTGATTAATTTATTTATTTTTTAATAAGAACTTTAAATTGGTACACAATTTTATTGTGCATTTTAAATATTTATGTTTGAGTCAAATCAAATTATGAAAGAGTAAACATTCTTTTAAAAAATATGAAAGAATTAAAACAGTCAAATCAACTTTATAAGTAGGGTATGCAATATTCATTTTTAACCAAAAATTCAAACCAAATGAATGAAATTTGGTTATTTCAATAATGAGATATTTGATTTTTTTATTTTAAAATTGGTTATCGAAATAACTAAATTTGAAATTTATTAGTCTTATAAAAATTATAATTTTTAGCAATAATATATTATTATGATGAATATTCTATTAATAATATTTAGTATTTTAATAATAATTTTTATTTTATATTTATAAATATATAAATTAATGATATTCAAATTATAAATTATAATTATTCAATTATAATCGATAACCAAATCGAAAATATTTAATTCGATTTAATTTAATTATATATATATATATTTTAAATTTCAATTCAGCTCAGTTATTATTTTAAAAAGCTTAAAAGTTTTAATAAGTTATAATTTTGATTCAATATGATTTGATTAATTGAATGTTGACCCTATTTATAAGGATAAACAAGAAATGATCCACAAATTACAAAGAAAATAAATTGAATTTTATTTATATTTAATAAAATACTGCCTAAAGTAAGTTCTCATTCATATTTTTTTTTTAATAAAATAAATCTATTCCATTATTTAAAATTCATCAATATACTCATAGTACCACTTTATCCTTAAAAGTTAAAAAAATATCAATATTTTTCTCAAGAAAAAATCCATTACGGTGTGTGGAAAACTCAAAATTTGTGGATTTGAATTCTATAAACCGTTCCTAATTTTTAAATAGTGAAGCATAGACCGTAGGTTTAAGCCACTATGATCAACAATCATCACAGTACATATGATGGGCTAGGCTTTAATCGAAATATTCCACTCGATTTCATCACCGAGCCCATTTGATGAATATGAGAACACGAACCTCAAAACTATTATTGAGGGAAAATTTGATGATTTTTGCCCAATTTTAGGCTAATTATTTAACAAATCATAAGCTTTACATATATATTTTTTTTCAATTATATTCTATATTTTAATTTTATGAATTTAATTCATAAATTATTAATTTTAATTTATTGATATTCAACAACACTTAATTATATATATGAATATAATTAAAGGAAGATATACTTTATTGATTCATCAGAAAGTACATCATCAAAAGAACATCAACTAAAAAAGAGGAAGGAGATGTCCAAACCATTGTACTAGGAAAATTATTTGCAGCTCTTGAGATGCCGACTTCATAATTAATGAGAAGTTACTATAAAATAACTAAAAAGTATAATAATTAATTAAAAGCTCCATGGATCTCTAGATCCATACCATTTGAACCCATCTCCACAGATTGTAGCAACTCTAATGTCATCATTGCTATCCAATAAATTATTCCCAAAACCAAACTCATGATTAGGCCAATACCCAATATCATCTCCTACTCCCTCAATTAAACATGAAGTACTTCAACAATTCTCACCAATAATTTTAACTTTAGCTTGCTTGCTACATTTTTCTATTAAGTGGAAATGACATGGTGATATGAGAAGGGTGATTCACGAGGCCCACTTGCAAGCTAGCAACCTTTTTCTTTCTAATGAATTCACTTTCATTCTGCACTTTCTTTTGCTTTCAACTCACCTGGTTAGAATTGATTACTACACAGTACATGGAAGCTGGTCAGCTTGTTGACCTGCTTCTGCAAATCCCAAATTTGGCTGCTTCTCCAAACTGGGTTTCTAGGCATGGCTCTGTGCTCGCTATCTCATCCTTGCTAAGGCACAGTCCTTCCTCTATTATTACTTCTGCAGAGTTCACATCTATGAGATTGCCTTAAAGACAGCTTGAAAGATGAGAAAGGTATTCGAAATTCTGACGTTTAAAATTTAAGCTGTTGTATTTACCAGTTGCTGAAATCACACTCCCTTCTGTAAATTAGTTCCCTCTTCGTGAAACTTCAACCAAGGCATTAGGAAGGCTTCTGCTTCACCAAATTCAAAGTTATCCTTCAAAAACTTCTGCATATGCAGATATCATTTCACCCATTGTGTCAGCTTTACATGATGACTCCAGTGAAGTCAGAAGAAGTGCATTATCTATGATAAAAGCTGTTGCAGAAGTACGTCCTTGATCCTTTGTACTGCTAGTAGAAGTATTAACATTTGTAATGCTTAAATTCCGATGGAGAACTTCTAGGCACTTGAACATGGCAAATGTTGTTGCAGGCAAGTCCATCATCCATTATGGCCTATGTTTTTATCATTGGCCCTGCTCTTGCTGAATTGTTTGAAACACAGTAGTACTCCAGTGAGGCTAGCAGCAGAGATGCACACTGCACACTTTCCAGTTGACCAAAAGTAATTTCTTTTAATTTTTAATTGTCATTTATTTGTTCTGTCTGTGTTTGCCTAAAAATTATCTTATCTTTCACCAATTAATCAGGCTACTGTGCTGAATAAGTTCTTCACCGGGCAGGACCCTGATCTTATTTCTTTCCATTGAGAATTAGTAATACCAAGAGGGTTTTCGTACTCTTGTTTTTCAGGTGTAGAAAATGTTCAGGCTGCTCAAAAATTTATCACAGGCTTGGAGGCAAGACGACTTTCGAAGTTCCCCGAAAAAAGGTGATCCAATTGAACATTTATTAATGTCAAGGGCATTAGTTGTTTTGGAGTTCAATAGCTCTGCTGGACCTAGTCAATTTGTAAAAGTGTTTTACTTTTATTGGACCTTATTTTCATATTTGTTGGTTGACCACTTTGTACAATTTGAATCTGATGATTTGTGGTTGTGAAATGGCGGTGATGACAGTGAAGATAGTGAAGTTGACTTGATAAGGGGCTGAAATGTTGGTTGCTGATCCATTTTCAATTTTGGATTGTTCAAGAGATTTAGTTAACAATTCATGCAATCATGAAGGCAACTGTCTATAGTGAGTATATACTATATAGTCATATACACACGTAGCGATAAACAGGTATGATACCCAATTTTTCTCTCTTGGTATACTGTTAATGTTTCTACAACTTTGAATCAGTTTTGAATGAGAATCATATGTAGATGAAGGACAAATGTTAGCTCTGATTTTTGTACCACTTTCACAATTGTCGATAGAGAATAGAAAAAAATTGTTAGAAATCTGTCTTTTGTTGTAATTCAAGTTTAATGCTATTTAATAGAGTCATTTGATGGTTCTTTAGTTTATTTCTCAATTAAAATGTTGAATTATTGGGAATGATTAATTATTTGGTCAATGCATTCTTAATAATAGTGCAATGACTAATCATTGTATATATACAGTTGGGCTAAGAAATGCTGTCAAATGTCAATAAGTAAATGAAATGCAACCTAATTGATTATCATATATATCCCTTTTGAGAGCTGACCATTTTTTTCTTTTGGGGATTAACATTTCCCATTATTTTGATGGTTTCTTCCCTCAGTATTGGAGATTTTTTATCCAGTTCTTCCCATGTTCCAGTAAAATTGTTGGAATTTTTTATTTTTAATTCCTATTTTCCTATGTTTATTAGATGTGTTCCTACATTAAGCCATTATGTAGATTCTACCTAAATGCATGGTAAATGAAATGCAGAAATATGATCTTGGTTCAGTAATTTGAAACGTGTAAATATGATTAGAAAATAAATTATACAGTGAAACGGTGATTTTAATTAAAAATCTTAATTGAAATTATTGTTTCACAATATAATTTCTCAATTTAAATTATATGAGTACATTCAGTTTTTATTATTATTATTTTTAATCTGAGAACAAATCAAATACTAATCGAGCTATTAAATTTGTTTGATTTTTGGACACGATTGATTTTCATGTACACGTACCTACTATTCGAGAATAGAAAGCCATTGCAAAATTGTCAATTCTCTTTGTCAAATAATCAAATCTATCATTTTTCCTATTCTTTTGGTCTATATATTTTAACATCAAAATTTTAAATTGTTTGATTTGATTCAACGTGAAATTGAAATGAGAATGAAAATAAATGTCTACAGTTAAATAATTTTATTTCAATTTTTTTAAATAATGAAATATAATTAATTGGTTATATTATAGGTTATAATTTAATATGTATATATAATTTCAATATAAATTAGAGTAAATCAGACATTAAAAAAAAAAAAAAAGAATTTCTTAAATTTTTTTTGAATCAAAACAAAATAAAAATGAAATTCTACTTATAAAATTACACTTTATTCTCAATTCTGTAACGTCTTAAACATGCTTCAATGTTATAAAGGTTGATTTCTCGTGGTATGATCCCTAAATGATGGTTTAAGAGGACATAAGACACATTCTTGGGGGCATTTTGGTAATAGAAGGAGAGACATCCAGTTAGCTAATGGCATTATAAATTTTGATGTGCAAGTCACTGCTCTTGCCTTTGAAGCGAGTACAATTTTTCAATTACTGAAATGCCCTTCTTCATATATACACTTCCTTTACGCTACGAAAGTTAAGGGGAAGTAAATTATTCCCCACCACCAGTCAACCACTAACAATTGCTTCTTACCATCCATATGGCGGCAATGCGCAACTCCTTTACAAAATTTATTTGGTTTATTGAATTTCTGTTGTACCCATACTTTCATATTCATGTCACATTTATTTAACACTATATTCATCTTATTTTTACGAAAAAATTATTTGGTGAATTCGATAATATATTTTACACATAAATCATGTAATTACTTAAATTTACCGAAGATAAATTTCATATAATTATAAAAAAAAAATAATATTATTTTTATATGTATCAATTATATTTAATAATTTCTCAATTATTACGTCTGCATTATTTAATATTAACTTTTATAAATTCTTTCATATGTATTAGGTGCATCCAAAAATTAAATTTGATATTGATTAATTAAGATTATTTTAAACAAAATTATAGCCTTTTTCTACGAAAAGAGAGATTCAAACTTTGACAAGTGATTTTTTACATTTAGTTTTGGTTCTTTAGGTAAAGCATCCATATTAGCCTAGTAATTGTGAAAGATTAAATAAGATTGTTCTAACCAACAAATTGACACTTAATTCGATATAATTCATTAATCTCTAAAAATGATAATGATGATAACAATAATAATAATAATATAAAAAAGAATTTGTATAACAGAAGCCATTTATTTTAAGGTTTAATTTAATGGAATATAAGGCTCTTAATTTAATGAAAAGATTTGAATCTCTATCTAGGATGTCATAAAGATAGGAGAAGCAAGAGAGACTGTTCTTCTTATTATAAGTGTTGAATTCAATTCTATTGCTTTATAAGAAGTAAAGATACAACTTGCAAGTCCTTCCAAAGATATTACGTACATTCTCTTAAAAAATATATATATATTTCATAGATATGATCAGAGCTGAGCACGGGATGCAGGAATTTTGAATCGATTTAAATTTTTAAATTAAAAAAAATATTGGGGAAGAAAATTTTCGAGACCTAAAAAAATAATTGAATCGAATCAAAACCAAATTATTATAACGGGACGGGATTGAGAATGTTTTGATCTCCATACGGAGAACTGAATCAAATCGAATTCTATCTGAATGTTCTGAATTCTCGAATCTTTGAACCGATTAGATAATTTATATATATTTATATAATTATAAATTTATAATACATACATATTTTTGTATTTATATAATTTAAAATTTATAATATATGATATATATACTATTTCTTATATATGTATTTATATTTGTATAGTTATAAATTTATAATATTTTTTTTATATATTATAAATTTATATTCAAATATCCGAATCAAATTTTCGAATATCTAAACTGAACCAAATTGAAATACTTAAATATTCGAAGCGAATCGAAATATATCCGAATTAGAATCGAATTCTTGAATGCCTAAATCCCGAAACCATACCATACTAAATTTTTAAGACAATTCGGCACAAATATTTTTTCTATTTGATTCATAATCAAAAATTCAAAAATAAAATCTCCAAAATTTCTATTCAATTCTAAAAATTTTAGATTCCAACTCTATCTGAATCATGCACAACCCTACATATAATCGCATTTATAGTGACATTGGCATAAAGAAATTTTTTCCTGCAAAAAGTTTTTAGGTTTCTGTTATACTTGTAACTTGAACTTGTTTTATGGCCTTTACACCTAATAAGTGGCATGAAGTCGGTTTATTTCTTTCTCTTGAAACAACCATATAGTGCTATTGAAAACTACCTTTAGTTATGACTTCGGATGCCACCTCTTTTATGGATTCTTGTGTTTTGCATTTTTTTTAGCATTTATTTTATTTGTGAGATTCAAAAATTGACATACACTTTTAAAATAGTTTCATATTATCAATAAATTAAAACATTAATTTTTTTTATTAAATTTTATTGAAATAAGTCAGTCATATATAATTTGATTATTATTTTTTTAAGAGTGTGAAGTGCGAGTTTCATATTCGAGTCTCTTTTATTTTTCATTATTATTATTAATTTAATAAAAAATATTAAAATAATAATTACTCATATATAATAATTTTTTTAGTGCGTGAGGAATTACAGTACATATCACTTAATAATTTTCATTTCCTTACTACTTTAAAAGAAAAAAACAATCAAACAATAATTAGGATTCATTGAAAAATGTTTTTCCTATGATTGTGGAAAAATAAATGTTTAATAAGTATAATAGTATTTTCCTCAAAAACATTTTTATATCATTTTCAAATAATGTTGATTAATATTTTCATATGTGAAATAATTTCTTCAAAGATAAATTATTAAGTAAAATGAGAATATACTTATTTTACTTGTTTTACTTATATGAAATGTGATTAAAGTGAAAATACATTCATATAAATATACTTTTATATGAGTAGGAGAAATATATTTTCATACTACCTAATAATTTTTTTTTAAAACAAATAATTATTTTATATTTAACTTTTTTTTGCTGTATGTGATAATACTTATTACAAGTAAAATTTATTATTTTTTTCATCAAACTTCAAAACATTAATATACTTATCATTTTGATAAATGATTATGTTGGGACATTTCTGTAAATCATTTAGAAATGGAGTGTTTCTTTTCATTGGTTGTTCTCAAATACCTTTATATATATATATATAGTCCATTACATTAAAGAAAACACATATAAAGAAATATAATGTTTGTGACGTAAAATTATTTGACAAATATTTTAATCATGCAGTTGAAGGTGACAATACTGAATTAATAGTCAATGATGATGTTATTAATTAATATATTGAACTGTCCAATTAATATAATATAGGTAATTAAGCATACAATTTCTCACTCATGAGGGTCATTTAAGTCATTTCAAGTCCTTTTTTTATATTTTATTTTAAACAAAGTCAAGTTGCAGAGTTTCAGGTTTGAGAATTAAAGATACTGACAATAAAATTTGCTCTTCAATGACAGAAGAGAAGGGAAGAGGAATTCGAGATTCGAGCTCGAATAGAACCTTACTAATTTTAATTTAATCCTTTCTCTCTTCATTTATTATTTCTATTTATAAACATTAATTTCTCTAAAATCCATGCCCACCTAGGGAGCAGTGCACAATATCGTAGCACACATCAAGGGATTGCTTGAAACCCAATACAAAAAATAAAAATAATAATAATAATTAAGAAAAAAAAATTTCATTGAAAGCTCTACTTCTCTCTGTTCTTGTGTTTCACCCCTTCAATGTTCAAGCTCAGTTTTTAAAATATATACATATATTTTTATTAGTTTATTTTGTATCAAACGAATCATATTTTTTATTAATCAATTCGAATCATAATTTACTTGAACAAATTTGAATTGATCAAAATTTGCCATATCTGAATTCAATTTACTTAAATTATTTTTCTTTGCTTTTTTTTTTTTTTGGATTTTTAAGGTAAATATGAGAATAAACTCATATTTATCACATGGAAATATTCCAAATATAGGCTAATTTTAATTGGCTATTATTATTTTTTTAAATACTAAATAAACTAAATAATTTTTCTAGATTGCCCGTACAAAATTACGTGAAAGCATAACTGTAGTTTTCATAAGCTGAAGATAATATATATATTATTAAGACGGAAACTATAATTCAATAAGACACAGAAAATATGAGATCCATGCTCAAAGGAATTTTTGCAAATTGCAAGCATAACTTAACAGTCTGTATATATTTGACTTAATTGTAAATTGCATGTGTGGTCTGTAATATAATAATATAAGAACAAATAACAAATATAGTGGTGTACTAGATTTAAATTGCATATTTAAATGTATACTTATATATATATATATGTGTGTGTGTTGGGAGAGAGGTTAATATATCATTGTCACACCCAAGTATGTGTATATATATATATATGAAAAAGTGAAAGACATGCCATGTGGCAACACCAAAGCATACCAATTGAGTGCTACTTGGAGTTTAAAAAAGGTAAAACAAAGGAATGGAAAGACTGAGAAGGAAAGAAAGCTAGCAATAGCTTAGCTATATATGAGAGAAATAAAAAAAAAAATTAATAAAAAAAGAAAAATAATAATAATAATAGGGTGGCAGATACCACATTCAAGAAGAAGTGCAATAAAAGGTGGATTTGTATAGTTGGGTGGGTCTGGGTTTTTATAGTGCTTTCAAGTCTTTGTTTGTTTCCTTTCTTTTATCTCTATTACTATTAGCCTTTGCCTTTGGGTGCAATTCCAAAGAAACACTCAAACTTACTCTTCAATTCAATGTTATATATAATATGTATATGAATCTAATGCAGGCAAAGATGATCTTGATTCTGAATTTTTTTTCTTTAGTAGAGGCCCCTCTTTTGCAGGTTTATTTAATCCCTCTTCACCCACCTTCTTTAATTTCTCACCATTAGATCAATAAAGAGAGAAAGACAAATGGTATTTTTCTTGAATTTTTGGTGCTAACTATTGATTTCAAAAAAAAAAAAAAAAAGTCAGATTTATTCTTTGGGTTCTTCTGTTTTTTGCTAGTAATGGTGTTGCTGAGCTAGTTTCTTTTTTCTCTTTCTTTCTTTTAAATTTTCAGTTTCTCGAGACTGAATAAGAAATGGGTTTTATAGCAAGACATAGAAAGTTTCAATCTTTTATTTTTCTTCTTTCTCTTCCTCTTTTTCAAACTCTTTTTTTCTTTCAAAAATTCAGTGTAGTTTATGCTTTAAATTACACAAATTATAGACCAGCCAGTAGCTTGAGACTTCAAAGGATTCAAAGGCATTTGAACAAGATTAACAAGCCTCCTGTTTTGACCATAGAGGTATAAATACATGTTTTTATTTTTTATATAAATGTTCTCTTTAATTTAACATATAAGAATAATGTACAGTTGTTTGTTCATGTAATTTCTTATGTGGGGTTTCTTGTATTTGTATGTGGATGTTAATTTGCAGAGCCCAGATGGAGATATCATAGATTGTGTTCATAAAAGAAAACAACCAGCTTTAGATCACCCTCTTTTAAAAACTCACAAGATTCAGGTACAAACCCTTAATTATAACTCTCTCTCTCTCCCTCTCTATTTCTTAATTTCTATGCAATATGTTCAAACATTACTTTATCAATTTCAAACTTGGTTTTTGAATTTTGCTCTATGTAACTGGATAAATTGATTCAATTAATTAATGGAATTTTAACTGTCTAAAGAATTTTTTTTTTAGCATGGGAGGAAGAATCGAATCTGAGTGACTAGAAATGAAATGAAGAGTTTGTTCTTTCTTTCTTTCTTTCTTTCTCCTAACATTTTCCAGTCCTTTTCAAATTTTATTTTTGACTTTTGTATGCAGATATATATATATATATATTGTTAACTCCAGTATAAGGTTTTCTTTTGGCTTTATGTAATTTTCATTTTATTTACCTTAAAAAAGGTTGTTACCTAAAATCAAACTTAAGAGTAAAGGAGACTCACTCTCTCACTGATTTATGAGTTAATTATTTAACTAGTTAATTAGATGTTGATACATATATATATATGTATAATAATAATAATTAATTAATTAAGATTATCTTATTGTGATGGTGAAAAATTAGAGAGTCCCATCAGAAGTGCCCAAAGTGAAAATGATGAAAGAAGATAATGAGATGAGAGAACCAAAGAAGATGAGTGAGGAAGCAGTAAAAGTTGCATGGCAAATGTGGCATAGAAATGGGACTAGGTGCCCTAAAGGCACTGTTCCAATACGGCGGAGCACAGTTCATGATGTTTTGAGATCTAAATCTTTGTTTGACTTTGGAAAAAAGCAACGATCGTTCTTTCTTGCGAGACACACCGATTCGCCTGATGTAGTAAGTGGCAATGGACATGAGGTATCCTATCTTTTTCTTTTCTCCCTTCTTTCATTTTTTTAAGGAAAGTTATTGTTTATATAAATAATTTTTTTAAATTCTAAAAATGAGAAAATATAGTATTTTTGGATTATATTTGCAAGTGGAATAATTTTCTTAAATTAAAATAAGAATAAAATATCAATGCTTATTAGATTATCGAATACTAAACGATTTCATTGAGAAAATGATATACTCTTTTTATTTTTTTTATATGTTATTTAAAATTTTACATATTAACATACTTATTAATTATATTTAAAATAATTTATTTAATTTTATATCTTTAATCTTATATTAAATTAAGTTATTATATTTTAATTAAATGTTATAAGGATAAAATAGAAAAAAATAAATAAATATTATTTTAAAAATTTAAAACGATAATTAAAAATATAAATAGATGAATTTTTAAAACGACAGATAAAAAAATGAAGAGAATATAATATAATATAATTTATTATTTTTTAAATAACAAATAAAGAATAAGTGAATAAGTCTAAAATTTCAAAAATTCCTTTATTAAATATACTATACAATAAAATAATGTCGACTACATAAATGTAAGTCTTAAATTTCAAGAAATGAATACATTCAGAAATTAATTTCATATTGATTTTAATCATGTTTCTTTCCTTACAATTAATTACTTCCACAAATAATTTTGGAATAATGTAAAAGTCAAAGTCATTCTTCTAATCTAAAAAATTCTACAAAATCCTAGCCGTCGGAAATAAACATAAGGGCCCACAAACAAAAATATTCGTGTGTTTTTTTATTTTTCTTTGTTTGACCCTTCATTCTACTCGATAAAAATGTGTCCATGAGTTTTGATGTGTGTGCATTTGTCTCAGCATGCAATTGCCTACACCGGATCATCACAACAGGTGTACGGAGCGAAGGCGACTATAAACGTGTGGGACCCATCAGTCCAATTGGTCAACGAATTTAGCCTCTCTCAGATCTGGATTCTTTCGGGATCATTCGACGGGTCAGATCTCAACAGCATAGAAGCTGGATGGCAGGTACTTCTTCCATTTCCTGACCTCATATTTTTAATTACAATACATAATTACTTATTTATAAATTTCAGCTAATTAGTTATTATTATTATTGCCAATAGAACTTTGAAACTAATAGATTATTACAAATTACAAGATCTTAATAGAGATATTTTTATAATTTCTTGGAATGAATAAATAAATAATATTTTTATTAATAAATCTTGTTTATCATTAATAGATTTAATCATACATAATTACTTATTTATAAATTTCAGCTAAGTAGTTATTATTATTATTGCCAATAGAACTTTGAAACTAATAGATTATTACAAATTACAAGATCTTAATAGAGATATTTTTATAATTTCTTGGAATGAATAACTAAATAATATTTTTATTAATAAATCTTGTTTATCATTAATAGATTTAATTAGTGAGATTTTCTGAAGTTGTGATTATTCTACTAGTCAGGTCAGTCCGGAGCTCTATGGTGACAGCAGGCCCAGATTGTTTACTTATTGGACAGTAAGATATCTCTTACTTAATTATTATTTTATTGATAAATAAATACCTTAATCGCAATTCATTAAGTATATAATATATAATAATTATATGAATATTCAAACATAATAAAATAGTTCTTTGGAATAATCATGTGGTATTTGCCTTCATTTTTACGTAATCATACCTATTATAATTTCTCTAATTAAGGGCATACGGTCAAAGTAAAGTTCTCATGGGGTTTAGAACTTGGAAGTCTCTCACATAACTTAGAGTTGGTTTGGGTAAAATATTAGAATTAAAATTGTGTTAAAATTGTAATTTTAATATTTATGTTATATAAAGAATTTAAATTAAATAAAAAATTAGTTACGATAAAAATGACAATGAAATTGAAAGTGATAGTGGATCACCGATGATAACGGTGGTGGTAGTGGATCGACGACAGTTATGGTTCAGTGAGTTATCATCGTCGATAATGATAGTCCTACGAGTTTTCATCACCTGCAGTTGTAGAGGTGATGATCACCATTGCCGGTAATAGTACTAGAGGTGGCGGTGGCAATGATACTGAGATAGTAGTGGCGATGGAAAAGAGGATGTAAGTGATGATTATAAAATTATAATTTTTATGAGTTAATAATAAAATTGTGAAATTATTTTTTTAGTTATATTATAATTTTATAAAATTATAGGTAGAATTTCAATTCTACTTCTAAATAGCCGTCAAATACTGAAATTGAAAATTCTAATTCTAATTTTAATTTTAATTTCAATTCCAAATTTTTCAAATAAACTCTAAATGTGCTCTGATTTCTATTAAAATAAATTAAAAATATATAAGGTTTAGAAATTGAAAGTCTCTGGCATCTTTGATTTTATTTACCAATCTCTCTTTATTTTTACGCTTTATTATATTAAAAAAAAAAAGGAGAAAATTTATTAAAATTAATTTTTTTTTAATTTCTTATAGAATGAGCTAACATTCAATTATTATATTATTAATGGCGCCATCATTTTTGTTTATGTGAAAATAATTAAGTTACAACTAAAAAGAAGAAAAAATAAAGTTTAGGGCATGTAATAATGGAAGAAGACAACTACCCACATTTCATTACAGTTGCCAATTCTTAAGCCTTAATTGGTTTTGGCAGGACAATCTCCTAACCATTTCACCAACATGATAGTTGACCCAAAAATTTACTCCCAACAACAATGTTATGAAGTGAACCCTTTTTAGGCTCTTGGTTATGCTAGCCAGGGGCAAAAATATATAATATTCAACTAATTCTTGCAGTGGACTTTTCGTAGCATTTAAGATGTAAATTTCAGTGCTAAGAATGATTCCTATTCCTAAACTCCTGTAAGACAAATTTAGGGTGTGGGCTAGAGGATTTTACATAGGAATTGCTATGGTCAATATAGAGAACATGATTTGTGCAGTAATCGAGTCTATTTCTTGTAGTGTAGAAAATTAAGAATTCCAATTTTAGTAAATTCCTTATTTAAGAATTTTCGATATATCAACAAATAAAAATTATAGAGCATGGAGCATGAGGATTTAGCTAGGTTCTATTGATAAGGCCATTTATATCATTATCTGTTACTGTGATGTATGGACTTGAATTGAGTTGTCTTTTTTCACATTCTATTGTTTAAGGAACTTCACCTTTGTGGAAAAGAATGGGCTTCTCCAAAAAGTCCTTTTTAGAGTACTGTGATTAATATGGTAGGTATTGTGGGGACTGTATATCATAATATCGTTTATTGCTTGCAAATTGATGCATTAATATGTACTATATAAACAGCCTGCAACAAAAAAGAAAAAAAAGAAAGAAAAGTATACATCATTTTAATCATGGTATGCAAAATTGTGACATTTTTCCTACATTTATTATAATATTTGTCTTGAGGAATTAATTAATGATGTTCATTAACTAATATTAGCAGCAAAAATGTCTTTATTAGATAAAGTATGTCGATTCAATTATTGATAAACTCTTGAAATTTCCATGTAATTATATATTTTTAAAGTTGGGATTTACCCTATTTTTGAATTTTTTTTTTTTTAAATTTTGAAATAGAAAGAATGAAAAGATTATAATAAAACAAATATGAGAGATGTTAATTGATTTTGTTTTGGCAGAGTGATTCATACCAGGCAACAGGATGCTACAACCTTCTATGTTCGGGATTTGTACAAACCAATAGCAGAATAGCAATTGGGGCTGCCATTTCTCCAGTATCATCGTATGGAAGCAACCAATACGACATTAGCATTCTCATTTGGAAGGTAAAATTAAATAAGATAAAAGGAAGTAATAAAATATATTCTTAAATTCAGTTTTGTTTTATTACATGGAAATTATACTTAAAATTTCAAGTTCAAATCACATTATTTTTTAATTCACTCTCTTTTGTCATGAAATTAGGACCCAAAAATAGGAAATTGGTGGATGGGATTTAGTGACAATACCCTAGTGGGGTATTGGCCAGCAGAGTTATTTACCCACTTAGCAGACCATGCCACCATGGTGGAGTGGGGTGGTGAAGTGGTGAATTCAAGGGCCAACGGCAAGCACACTTCGACTCAAATGGGCTCCGGCCACTTTGCTGAAGAAGGGTTCGGTAGAGCAAGTTATTTTCGAAATCTAGAGATTGTTGACTCTGATAATAGTCTCAGCTCAGCTCAAGATATATCAATACTAGCTGAGAACACAAATTGTTACAATATCAAGAACTCCTACAACAATGAATGGGGCATATATTTTTACTATGGTGGACCTGGGAATAATCCACAGTGTCCCTGATCGTATATCATCATCATTATCATTTTTATTTCGATATTCAGCAAAAGAAAATTATAGTTTCTTAGACGAATATATGATCTCTATGATCAAATTCTTTAAATATGTACTTATAGTTTTAGTTGTGCTATTTGTTAGAGTTATTAGGTCAAGCAATGTATGCGATTGCTTGAAGCATTACACCCTAGGTATCTAGTTTGGAATACCTAGCATGCTGCCCCCAGCTAGCATATATATAGGTTTACACTAGGGTTGAACCAGTTAATGG
>CANXYC011826420.1:0-11887 GCA_948193065.1 Aleurites moluccanus
TGCAATGAAAGTGATGGATAAAGGAATGTTAGCTGGGAGAAAGAAGTTGTTGAGAGCTCAAACTGAGAGGGATATTTTGGGTTTGTTGGATCATCCATTTTTGCCAACCCTTTATTCCCATTTTGAGACTGAGAAATTTTCTTGCTTGTTGATGGAGTTTTGCAGTGGTGGGGATCTTCACACTCTACGCCAGCGGCAGCCAGGCAAGCATTTTACAGAGCAGGCTGCCAGGTTAGAGTCTAATTATGAGATTAGTGTGTTTTCTTTTGGGATTCTGATCATTAATTGTATCAATTTGGCTTTTATTGTTTGCTGATAATTAATGTAATGGTGCTTACTGTTAGAAGATGAAAGAAATAATAAATGTAATGCAAATTGTATTTGTTTATCTGACTAATGCATTGTGTTGCAAGTTACGTATTATGTTTGGCTGGTTGCTATGAATTGAGGATGAGTAATTTTAACTGATGTTTGTAAAGAAAAGTAGAGGTTAGGAATAATATGCCATAAATTAGATTGATTTGTGCTTGATCATAATGACTGGCCCTGTTTTTGGTTGAAGATAAGCCTATCAACTCTGGAACTCATTTATAATCTTGGCATTCATTGTTATAGAAGATACTGATAGACATTCATGTAAATGCCCACTGCTC
Organism: Aleurites moluccanus; assembly: GCA_948193065.1. Classification (NCBI taxonomy): domain Eukaryota; kingdom Viridiplantae; phylum Streptophyta; class Magnoliopsida; order Malpighiales; family Euphorbiaceae; genus Aleurites; species Aleurites moluccanus. The sequence goes on from CANXYC011826420.1 coordinate 654, forward strand.
AAGCGTCAAATGGAGATCCTTTTAACCATCACCTAAATAATAATCATATTAATGCCTCCACTGTTCCACATAACGTCTTTGCTAAAGTAATTCACAGTAGTCTCTTTGACATCATTGGCATTCGAATGACTTTTATGTGTTGCAGTTATCAACTCAACTCATGTCAATTGACTATGATTGATTCATAGTGCTTCTTCCTGCTATCTTTAGTTAAATATTTTGATGGACAAATTTAGGAATTTTTTTTCGATAATTCTCTCTGTTTTTCCAGGTTTTATGCTTCAGAAGTTCTTCTTGCACTTGAGTATTTACACATGATGGGTGTTGTGTATAGAGACTTGAAGCCTGAAAATGTATTGGTTAGGGAGGATGGACATATTATGCTCTCAGACTTTGATTTGTCATTGAGATGCTATGTGAGTCCAACTCTTGTTCAGTCCAGTACTGAGCCATCTTGTAAGATCTCTTCATACTGTATCCAGCCATCATGTATTGATCCATCCTGTAAATTACCTGTTTGCATAGAACCTTCTTGCTTGCAACCATCTTGCTTTAAACCTCGTTTCTTCTACTCCAAAAATGCAAAAGTGAAAAGTGAAAGGCCAAATTTGACAAATTCAGATTCACTTCCTGTCCTAATTGCAGAGCCAACTACCGCCCGCTCCATGTCATTTGTGGGTACCCATGAGTATTTAGCTCCTGAGATAATAAAAGGAGACGGGCATGGGAGTGCAGTTGATTGGTGGACATTTGGTATCTTCTTGTATGAGTTGCTACTTGGTAGGACACCATTCAAAGGGATTGGAAATCGGGAGACATTATTCAATGTGGTAGGTCAGCCCCTAAAATTTCGTGAGGGATCCTCTGTGAGTTTTGCTGCTAAGGATTTAATCCGTGGTTTGCTTGTAAAGGACCCACAAAAGAGACTTGGATTTAAAAGAGGTGCAACAGAGATCAAACGACATCCTTTCTTTGAAAGCGTTAATTGGGCACTCATTCGCAGTACTCATCCTCCAGAAATTCCAAAACCAGTTGATATTTCATTTTTGAATCACACATTCAAGTCATCCTTGACTCCAAATGACAAGGGAGCTACAGAATCGGATAGATCATCATCAGGTCTTTATTTAGAGTTTGAATTTTTCTGACAAATTTTGGTTGGCGGGAGAATTATAGAGCTTCTTCTTGAGATGGTTAGTTTACATTGCCATTGTGTACTCATGTTCTCAATGAAATATTATATTTTCCACATGATTGTTTCCATTTTTGTGTCAGATTATTGCAATTGCATTAACAATTATGGTCGTTACGCAGCCACTTAGCAGATTATTTTGATCCCACATGAAATGTGCTTTTCCTTTCAAATACGTGAAAAGGAGGAAAAAAATTGAACCAACTTTATTGTAATTTTGTAATTTTATCCCCGTCTTCTTGTGAGCTTTAGCATTGGAGTTTTTAGATTGTGGGTCTTAAGCCCTTTTCAAGCTCTCCTTTTTGCTTAAACACTGTCTGACTGAAACCTGCATTGACCCTGTTATTCTCTAAGAGTCTTTATCTGGAGAGTAGCTTTTGGTAAAGAGATTGAAATTGGACAACTCTTAGAAAAGCTTTTACATTTCTGTTGAACTGTGGGTGCATCTGGTAATAGAAGTGGTGAGGTGTCCATATCATGCCGATCTTTTTTTCTTTGTATATGCTTTTAACTGTTTTTGAGATTCTACTTCCTTGAATTGTTACATAGTGTGCCCACCGCCAAGTGTTACTCTACTCTTTCATATGAAGCTCTGTTTGTTTTTAGAAGGAAAGGAAAAGAAAGAAAAAAAATGGGGTGCTTTATTCTTTTGCAGTCAACAGGCTTTTCTTTAAAATGTACTTTCTTGCTTTAATCATAGTCTTATTTTTTGGTCATTGATTCTTTTCTTTTGGTGGATAGGATAAAGATTTATGAAAGTTTGAACTCTTAATATCTTAGACTACAAAACAGGCACTCTATTGTTATTCTGAACTCCTAAATCTCTTAATTATAAGATAAATACTCTACCATTATTTTAAAAAATAACAAAGTGTTAAAATTTAAAATTTTGAATTCCTAAATTATGAGACAAACATATAATCTCTGTATTTACTAACCAATGGCTTTGGCCATGGATTCTCAAATGGAGTCTTATAGTGATTGAAAGATATTATGAGAATGATACCCAACATTGAAAAACAAATTAAACTGACAACTGTGTTTTGTCAGTTCTCTTCGGCTGCATTTTTTTTGTGAGAAATCATTAGGTTAGACACTCGTAGGTTTATTTTTATTTGAATAGGAGGAATATATTCTCATTCTACATAATAATTTCTAGCCTGTTGCATTCATCCACCATAATTGCAACATCTTCAAATAGGGAGACAAATTAATCAAATTAAAAAAAGAAAAAGTAGTTCTAATACATGCTTGGAGCCAAGTTTATGAATTCTTTTAATCATTAGAATAGGTAAATGCACAGTTCTGAAATGTTTAAATTGGCTCCTGGACTTTTTTAATGGTGCTGTCAATTAGGTTTATAATAGTCCAAAAATTTTAAATACACATATTTATTGAAAAAAATTAGGTGAACCTAATCTATGATGTAATATTATGAACTATTAAATAGTAATTAGATATTATTAAATAATAATTATTTATGATGTTAATATAAAAATTAATTAAATAATAACTATCCGTAAGATTAATATAAAAATTAACTATTTAAATCATAAAGCATGTATTATAATTAATATGTTGATATGTTAGGTTATCATTAGTTATTTAATAATTTTTCGTAATAAATTAAATTTATAGGTGAGTTACACCATTTTTTTATTGACTAATAGAAAGAGGAATATTGACAAAAAAAAATTATTGATTAAACAAAAAAAAATACATATTGGTATTTTTATATTCCTTTAAACAAACAAATTAAAATCGAAGCAAATGTAAACTACTAGGAGCTTAAGCTCTGCTGTTGGTGGAGTTGCACATCACTTATCATGTCTTAATAATTAGAATCCTCTTTTGAATGTGCTCCTACAAGTTTATGTTCCACTCTTACATAGCAAGAAAAAAGCCCCACATATGAAAGTGAAAGGCTCCCTAAAAAGCCGTTAAAAACTTTGGATGTGATACCACTGATCGCATAAATCTAACTGACATGTAGCTGTTCTAGTTTAACTAGAATCACAAATTTAAGTTCTGAATATGCAATTAAAACTTAATAAGAAAAATTTTGCTGGTTCTATCCAGCTTAAATGTTGAGTAATCTGCGTTTCAATTTGATGACGAAATACCGAATAATTTATATATAAAAAAAAAAATATGATTCTATCCGGCTCAAATCCGAAATAATCTGCGTCTAATGTGATGAGCGAATGTCAGCTGATTTATATAAAAAAATAATATAATTCTATTCGGCTTGAATCCGAAATAATTTGCTTCCAATGTTTGACCGAATACCGGATGATTTATATAAAAAATAAAATTGGATGTGCTGTTAAATTTTTCTAACGTACATTTGTGTCTTTAAAAATAAAAAGGTGACGTGCTCTAATGATAAATATGAGAGATATATTTGAACTTTTTTTTTCTTTTTTATTATATTGTCTGAAGTTTAACTCTAAGTGTACAAAAATTAGAGTCTTCAGCGACTAAATGTTTAGAGATGGTAACAAATTGTCTATTTTTATAATGAAGTTCATACAATCCGATCATGGGCTGTCTGATGTAAAGTTTATTGTGGTTTTTCTGTCTTTTGTCTTCATCTGTTGTAACTGGATTCCATATTATTTGGGGTGTCATATTATTGTCATGACTTGACAGTTGACACTCGGTTATTCTTTTGCAAGTCATATTTAGTAAAATTTGGGAGCTTTCCTTAGACAAAAAAGAGGTTTAAAACTTTGGTATCAAATGCACCAGTATTGCATTAATGTTTCCAGTCAGGGAACCTAGTGGGCAAGTGAGATGCTTTTGCACAGTCTTTAATTTTGTGTGATTCAATCATCATGCTAAACATTTGGTTTCCCCTTGTATAGTAATACCATGATAAAGTCTACTATATGCGCTTGCAGTGAAACCCCAGAAGGGCGACGCTTTGCTGTTATTCAGTCTTCATCCTGATGCGACAATGGACACAAACAGCTTACACGGAAGCTGCCCAGTTATTGAGGGCAAGAGGAGGTCTGCAACCAAACGGACTCATGTCAGGTCCGTTGAAAAATCTCTGAAGCAGCAAGAAGATGAGGAATGTGCTGACATGAACGAGAACTATGCATTGTGGGCAAAGGCAGGTGAATGCAAGAAGAAACCCTCTCTATATGGTTGGTTCTGACACGTCTAGTGGTTATTGTCGGAAAAGCTGCCAGGTGTGCGCATCCTAGGAAGTTCGCTACACAGTTATAACTTCTTGGTTCTTTACACAGAGAGGATTTTATACATTAAGCTGTAGATAGCAACAGGTCGTGCTGTCATGACACAGTTATCAAGAGATACAACTTCACAAAAACTTATTAGCAAGCGTCAAAATTTAAGTAATATCTACTGTTAATTTCAGTTAATTGCTTGCTTTCATGCCTCTTCGTTAAACGTTTGCTTCATTCTTTTTCTTTTAATTTTTTTTCCTCTAAATTACACTATTTTATGTACTTATAACCACAAAAAGCTTGGAATTGCTTCACTATGACATAACCCATAATCTTCTTTCTTCTTCCCATTCTTCTTTTTCTTCGCCATTTTTGCGAAAATGGGAAGACCTCCTTGCTGCGATTAATCGAATGTGAAAAGAGGTCTTTGGACTGCAGTGGAAGATGCTTGCTTGTGTATTTAACCATAGCATTGTCAACTGGACTTTGGTGCCTAAAAAAGCAGGTTTTTGCTTATTCTTTTTTCTTTTTTTTTGCCCCCCTTTTGGGTTGTGTAATATAGACAATCCTTCCCCAACTGTCACAGAATAGAGTCGTACATTGAAACAGTCTCGTGCATTGGAGCACCCTTTTTCTGTGTTTTTCTTGTTTGGAAAACTTTCAAAATACAGTATAAATATAAGTTTATATTCGTGGTTTGAGTTTTTTGGGTGCGGGCTGATAGATGTGGAAAGAGCTGTAGACTTAGGTGGACTAATTACACGAGGCCTGACCTGAAACATGACAATTTCACTCCTCAAGAAGAAGAGCTTACTATTAATCTTCATAAAGCTATAGATGCAAATAGTTATCTTATATATTAAACCAATAAATGAGAGATATTTTAGTTTATTTGACTCTTTTGTCTAATGAAAAAATATTAATATCGTTTTTTTACTTTATATATTCTTATTTCATTAGATTGATAACAAATATATTCCTAGATAGTAAAGGCTGTTTCTGCAGTTTCTATTATTTTTGCTGCCTTTCATTTCTGTTATTTATTTCTTTTCTTTTTTCATTTTTATTAATATGTTTTAGAGCTCACAATAATCAAATGAAAATTCAGCAAATTTTTCCATTTTCTAATTATTTTTTTTATATAAAACAATTCTGTTTATTAATTTTGAAATTGTCTAATAGTTTTTCTGTTTATAATTATTCTACATAGAAATTTTTAACTAAAGTAAAATATAACTATTTTATTCTCATTTTATTCCACAAACCAACCAAAATCTTCAAAAATTAAGATCCGTTTGGAGAGTCTGAAATTAAAGTTGAAATTAAAATTAAAATTATACTTGTAATTTTATGGAATTATAATATAACTTAAAAAATAATTCTAAAATTTCATTCTCAACCCATAAAAATTATAATTTAATAATCACCGTTATTGTCATATCATCCTCTCTTCCACCGCCACTGTCACCACCACCCCTAGCACTACCGTTGACGACGGTGGTCCGCCACCCTATGGCGATAATGGTCCACCACTATTCAGTGACGTTGGTCTACTACCACTGCCGTCGCCGGTAAAGGCTCATCGGACCGTCATCATCGATTACAATGACTTGCCAGATCACCACTGCCGATAATCCACTATCACTCCCATCACCACCATCACCAGTCCACTGCAACTTTTATCATCACCAATTTTTTTTATTTAATTTCAATTTCAATTTCAATTTTTTATATGAAATAAATGTTGAAATTATAATTATAACACAATTTTAATTTTGAAATTGAAATTTTCAATTTCAATTCTGATTCATTGCTCCAAACAGATCTTTAAAAGTATTTTCGGCCAAAAATTTCTTTTCTTTCCTTTTTTTTTTCCCCTCCATATTATCATTTTATTGTATTCACAATTAAGTTGAAAGTTAATTTGAAGTATAAATTAGTAAGCATCATATCTAATCCTAGTTTAGAATTCTAAAAATACTTGTTTAACCATAACATCATGAAAGCTAAGAATTTTCCCTTTTAATGTATACTCCCTCAAAAGTATATTTTCCGAGAAGTGCACTTTCCAAGAAGTATACTTTCCTAGAAGATAATCTTAAAAATGTTTGTGTTGTTTATAAATTGCTTGGAACATATAATTTTAGTTGTTAATAATACTCTTACTATTTGCACTAAAAGACAATAAAATTAAGGATTAGTTTGCCTTTTTATCTTCATTTACACTTCTCTTCCCTTAGAAAGTTGAACTTCCTTGGTCCCTCTAGGTAAGTTAAGTTACTTTCCGTACAGTACGAGAATTTGAGATCCATAATTCTCTGGAAGTCCAGCTTATTATGCAACCCAAATAACCAAAATTTGCTATTTCTAAAAACTTCCACTTTCCGCACCAGCTTATCCCATACCAAATGATACCTTGGAGAACTTCTAGAAGAAGTTGTGTTTTAAAATGTCCCATAAAAATCATAGCAAACCTAACTACCAACTGGAAATATAATTAACTGTCTAACTAACAACATATTTGATCATTAATTTTTTGTTATTAATGCAAAGATAAAACATAGGTGGTCCTTAATTGCAAAGCAACTTCCTGGAAGAACAGACAATGATGTCAAGAACTATTGGTATATTAAGCTTAAAAAGAAACTTTCCAAGATGGGAAATGATCCTTTAACCCATAAACCTTTCTCATAAATTCTTTCTAATTATGATAACATTAGTGGCATTTCATCAAATGCTGGAAACCCAATTGGTTCTTTCAATAATAAAACCTTAAACAACACAGATATAACGATGATTTCTAAAATTAGAACCATGTTCTGTTTTTAAAAACAGAGCATTAAGTTATGATATAATCAAGAATTCTACTGCAGAACAAGTTCAAGACTTTTTTGTTATGCAACCAAATTTTTATAATGAAGTTAACTCTTCTGCTTGTTCTTCATCTTCATCTACTACTATCACACAATTAAACTAGCCTCGATCTTTTACTTGCAAACAATTTCAGCCTCCAATAACAACACCACCTTCTTCTCCTTGTTTATGCAGTGAGTTTTTGCCAAGGGATCTAGTAATTTCTGCATAATTTTAGCAGCAGCAGCAAGAAAATGATATATCTAATGGCAAGTTTGCTGGTGGGAATGATCAAGAACAGTTCTTTAACAAAAATGGGTATGAGGGTTTTGGATCATGTGATTATGGAGGATTTAATGGGAATCAATCAAAAAATTATGGTGATAATGCTTACCAATCTTCTGCAAGTTCATTATTTGATAGTATCTTGGGTAAGGATAGAGAAATGGGTTCAGAAATTTTAACAAAATTTTTTAAGAGTAGATGTTCTAAAGATTAATTCTGACTTGCAAACATATTTGAATTTGTACTGATTCTAAGGTTAAATCATAAATTTATAAATATTTTAGGATTATTGTGAAAAGAAATAGAGGGATGCAAGAATTATCAATATCCTAAAACAACTCTAAGATCAACAAATTAAATAAGAAACATACAAAATTCAACCAAATAGTTTTGACTACACCCTAAATATAGCATTGAAGATTTGTGGTCTATCACAATCCTATTACCTTTATCTGTGTTAAATAATAATGATCTATCCATTTATTGGCTAATTATGTACTAATCCTCTGGTGTTTCCAAACTTGTCTAGCTATATAGCTATATATAAACCTTCTTATCCATAAATTCCATTTTTTTTGGCCCTTAAAGAATTACAAAAATTATTTTTTTTTGTTAGTTAAAAAAGAAAGAGAAAAGGATAAGCAAATAAAGGAGGCAGAAAACATAGGTAGAAGAAAAACAACATGGCTAGTACATTGCAGAGATCATCCGTTTCTTTTCGAAGGCAGGGCTCCTCTGGCCGCGTCTGGGACAATCTTCAGATTGATCGGAAGACCAGTGGACCTCTCACCGGACAATTTTTAGGCACACCAACAAGCAGAAGCCAAAAGTTATACCTGAAAGAGGAAGAAGTTTTTCAAGAAAAAAGGGAGATTGGCAGTTCTGGTTATTCCTCCTCCTCTGCTCCAATTACAGCTTCTAAACAAGATAATAAGGATCAAAGGTGTAATGTCTTGGGAATTTTTAGGCGTTGTGTGGGATCTCCAACAACTTAAATTTTTATTTTTTATTTGTTTTTAGCTACCATCATCTGTATAAAATCTTCAGCAGCATTAATTTTTTTATTTTATTTTTCTATTCTTTCATTTACCTCACAAGTATAATATGTTTTGCATAATTTAATATGTTTTGCATAATTTGGAAGCATTGTGATGTAGCGGAAAATTTCTGAAAATATGTTATTTTATATTAAATATCAGATTAATAGACAATAAAAATCGTTGGATTTAAAAATATTTGAAATTTGGAATACTTTTAATGAGAAAGATAATTTGTATTAAATTAAAGGTTGTCTCAAATTCTATAAGGCTTACAAAATATATATAAGAAATAACTTTCAAAAATTTAGAAATCTAATAAGATAATTTATTATGAAAAAAAAAAAATACCATATTTATATAAATAATAAATAAAACATAATAAAAATAATATTTTAAAAAGCGCCTTCAAAAAATTTTTCATATTAAAAGTAAATAAAGAAATAAAAATTATCAAAAATTAATAAAAATTCTCAAATTGCCAAAATAAAGGCCTAAATGTAGAAATTTGGATAAAATGCATCATCAGTTATTGCCAAAAGCCCATTCCTTTGATTTTGATCTTTTTGCTTCTTACATAGTGAAACTAACCCATAAACTTAAAACTTATATGTCTGCATCACATTGTAATCCTTAAAATATGTTCTTATTTTCTTTGACCCATGAAATCTTTAGTTTGAGGATTTTATTACCATATTACACTTTTAAGAACACACTTACAAACTCTTCAATTTTTCCTCTGAAACTTTTTTCTCTAATCCATGAAATTTTACCTGAACATGCTGGCATATTCTTTGTCAACTCCTCTATCCAGATTCAAAGGAGCTCTTATGTTGTTAGTCATATGCCTTATTTTAAACTTTTTTTGTTTGCAGTATAAATTACTCAATTCAACTCAAGTTAACTTTAATTCTAAAATTAATTGGTGTTAGTTACATATGGATTATTTGTTTATAGCATACAATATTTTATTTATTTATTTCACTCTGGTTCATCCCTACTTTTATTTTTGTTGAAACCATGACGCTCTACTCCATCCCTTCTTTAGCTAGATGACTGGGATGGTTTTGAAAGCATTTCTAATGCTTAAAGACGATAATACATCCCCCTATTTGAGTTTCTTGGAAATTTATTCAGACTTCCTAGAGAAACTTAATGATATGTCATCATTGATTGAGGACATTCTCATAAGAAGCCTTAAAAATAGAACCAACATTATGGTATGATCAGTAGCTTTACATTTCAGGCACTTGACATATTTGTTGACCTGCCGAAATATTGATTCTTCGTTTTTTTGAATACAGATCCTGAACGCATTTTCTGCTGATAGAAGGGAGTATGACCACCTTATACTTCCATGTCAAATGATATTTGATGGACATTTGCTAGTAGAAAGATGGTCAAAGGCACTCAACTGACCTTCTTTGTTGTACTTTATGAGTTTAGATAGCTTGTATTTGCAATCAGTTTGTTCTTGTAGCATAAAACAAACGCTAGTACACAGTGTAATAGCCCAATACTAGCACTAGCAGTGGGTTGTCCCACATCGAAAATGAAAGAAAAATTAAAGTGATTTATATAGTCCAATTAATTTAGTTATTATTTAAATAATCTGAGTTAACCGTTTTAGACCGATGTTGAGTCATAAAATAATAAGTTATTTAAAGTTAGTCCTGTGTTGTTACAATTTGATATTAAAATCACCTTAGAGTCAAATTATATGGAGCTAGTGGCTCATAAAGCCTTGGGGTCAAATTGTACGGAACTAGTGGCTCATAAAGAAAAGCTATTTGTAGAGCAAAACATGAGATGAAGCCGTCTAGGGCACACTAGCAAATCACAATATCCAAGATGGCTCATAAAGAAAAGCTGTAAAACACGAGATGAAATCGCCTAGGTAAATATAAATCAATCAGTAGAATTTCAACAAAGATATCGCACCCCAAAAGAAGGGGAGAGTATAACAGCCTAACACCAATACTAGCCAATGGTTATCCCACATCGAAAATGAAAGAAAGTATAAATAATTTTAGTTAATTGTTTTAGGTCGGGGTTGAATAATAAAATAACAAGTTATTTGAGCTCAATTTTGAGCCGGACCGTTACACACAAATATATATGTATATATATGTATATATATATATCATTAAATTGGAAAGGGACATTCAAAGAATAGAGAAGTATAGTATTGACAGCTCAGATTCAGTTTTAGAATTTGTTAATTAGTTTAATTATTCTGTTACAATTAGTTAGATGATTAGAATAGTTAGATGGTAAATAGTTATTCTTTCTTATATATATATACTCGGTTCACAGTAATAAATTAGTGTGTGAGATTTATTTTTCAAGATTTCACAAATTGTTTCATGGTATCAGAGCAGGAGAACTGCTTCTAGATTTTTCTTTCGAATTTTTTTTTCCAGATTTTTTTTCTATCGGATTTTTTTATATTGTTCATTGCTTTGAGAGTTATCACTGGCAGGTTCAAGTACGACTAATCCCTTGGAGGATCCTTCTTCTCCATATTTCCTACATCACTCCGAGAATCATAGCTCGGTGATTGTTACTCCTGAGTTAACTTCCACTAATTTCTCTTCGTGGAAGAGATCTTTTCTTTTGGCAGTATCAATTCGCAACAAACAAGGGTTTTTGGATGGAACTATAAGGAAGCCA
>CANXYC011826469.1:0-14226 GCA_948193065.1 Aleurites moluccanus
TATATATATATATATGTATAGATATGCCATGTGTAACAGATGATGGATAAGTTTTATTCCGCTGCGATAAATATATATGTATATTGTGAATGTGATTGATACTGGGTTCTATGGGTTCCGGTCGCCATTGGCATCTCCCGTGCCCTAGGACCGTCGTGATCCGACTGCGGGAGCGGGTTGTGACAATATACCATATTCAAAATTAACTTCAAAGTACTTAAATCAATCATCTTCCATACATTTAAACCCATATATTTCTATCATACCATATTCAAAATTAACTTCAAAGTACTTAAATCAATCATCTTCCATACATTTAAACCCATATATTTCTATCATTTACCACACTTATTCATATTCAAACTTTACTTTATAAATCACATCAACCTAACACCTTAAACTAGTAAAGTCCACATTAACCAACTTAAGCAAAATTCATTCATTTTGTTCATTTTTCAATGCCATTTCATTAATTAACATATATAAACATCAAATGTGTCACATTTAGGCATTTAAACCTAATAAACATCAAAACACATTTCTCCATCCTAGTTCATCACATTCGGCCAAAACATAACAACTTCCAAATGGATTCTTTTTCAACTTTTAGCCATCAATTCATTACATATACATCAAATACAACTCATTTCATCATTTAAACACCTAAAACAACAAAATGCACACCAAACCCTAAGCCATATATGGTTCGGCCAAGCTAGAAGTTCCTCCATTTCAATTTGTTTCAATCATTCAACCATCAATTCATGCTATACACATAAAATGAACATTTGAACCAATTAATTCATCAAAACAACACTTTAATTCAATGTTCTTCCTATTAGGGTTTCAATCCATTCTTTTGAATTCTAACCATACAAAATGAATTTCAATCACTAAATAATATCAAGGAATATCATATGAACATCATTGAATCAAAAGAACTTCAAAACTAACAACTTACCAAAAGTTCTTCAAAATCTTCCTTGAATTAAATTGTTACTTTTTCAAGTTTTTCCTTGAAATCTAAGGTTATATTTGTGTTCATAAGGTAGGAATTAATATGTTTCCATCCAAAAATGGAAGAAAAGTATAAGGTTTGGTGATGGCAAGGTGTGGCCGAAACTCCAATGGTGGAACAATGGAGTTTGCTGCATTTTTTTAGCTTAAGGATGATGAAGACAAATGATGTGGTGGGAAAAATCTATCAAATAATCAAAGGTTTGATTCAATGGTTTAGGTTTATGGTAATTTTGGTGAAACCTAGCCATCCATCCATCCATTTTGCTTACTTTTATTCTATTTGTTCATCCAAATTCAACAAAGGTGGCTTCCATATACATTTGACACACCAAATCCAAAACCAAAGGCAAAAATCCTATACTTTGAGCTTATGATAGCAAATTTGCAACCTATTCATCTAACCATCCATTTCTTCATCATTTGATCCAATGGTTAGATTTAATCAAGCCTAAAAAAATGCCATAAGGTTGCACACATTCTATAACTCCATATTATAAAGGAAAAGACCAAAATACCCTTAGTGCAACCGAAGCACCTCAAGCACCTCAAGTACCTCAATTGAGCAGCTTGCCGGAAACTGTTTTCAACCGGGTTTATTTCTCCTTCTATTATTTAAATAAATTTAATAATATTATTTTCAAGTCCTTAAATTCTTTTCTACCTTCAAATATTGTATTAAATCCATCAAAATCCGAAGGGGGTGCGAAATGACCATTTCGCCCCCAGTTCACCAAAATTTCAAAATCACCCGATTTTGTCTTAACAGCCTTTAAACCACTTCTATGCCTAAAATCTATTCATATAACATGCATAACCATCAATTTCATGCATAACCACACATCATTATCAAATGCAAAAAAAAGAAAAAATTTCCCCCTTAATTGCCCCTTTAATGGTTTAGGTTAGGTTTAGGTTGAGGTGTTACAATATAGAACTCACCTAAACCTTCCAAATGTCTTGGAAAATTGATTTCCACCACAATTCTTCAAATGAGGCAATATGCACAACTTGAGCCAACTTGATTTTCTACACTAAAATAACCATTAATTAGTTACTTTTTTAGTGTTCCTAAATGTTTTTCACTTCTTTCTTTTTACCAAAATTACACATGCATTAAGGTAATCTTTTACCGCTTGGTCCAATTCAAAAATTTTTCTGTTGACCAGACTGCTAATTTCTCGACAGTGTCCCTGACACCGCCGATTTCCAAAAAAGTAATTAGTTTACTTATTAACTGTATCTCTAAAATTATTTTCCATCATTTCAAGACTTTTGAACTACATACTGAGAGTTAAATCATGCATATATGTTAGGACTTTCTAGGGTATTACAAGTCGCATCTCCAGTTTTGGGATGCGACAAAGGTGGTATCAAAACTTAGGTTTGAAGTTATAGTTAATATGTGACAATGAGTCTGATTAGGGAAATTATGAAGCATAGGAATTTTGTCTCGTCAATATTTTGTTATCCCTTGTTATGAATTTGTGTTTCCTTCTAACCTAAATCTGAATTATTTATTTTTGTTATTAGTTCTGATATACCTCCTAGATGGGGTAGTGGTAGAGGCACAAGTATTGGTCATCCTAGGAGAGATGTTCCTTTTAAGGTCAGTACTATTGGCCGAATGAGGGATAATAAGATTCCTCCATCACCTCCATTAGATATATCTTAGATATTTGAGTGGTTGGGCGGAATTACGAGATGATAGTTGAGTACATTGCTCAGCAGAGATAACAAGCTCCTCCAATATAGGTGGCTCCAGCTCCACCACCACTTGTAGCACCGATAGCTCCTCTAGTCGTTCCTCCTCAGCCACCTTCGGTTTTGCAAGTCAAGGAAGTATCTTTTAAGAAGCTTAAGCCAACAGAATACAAGGGTGAGGTAGATCTTACGGAGTTCTTGGAAGAAGTGGAGGATAAAACACATATTCTTAGGGTTCCAGATAGGAGAGCTATAGAGTTTGCAGGTCGTCTTATAAAGAGTGATGCCCGTGAATGGTTCAAAAGAAGTATTTCTGGTTTGATTAAAGGTAATGAGGATATTACTTGGGCTCATTTCAGGGAGCTTGTGTTGAAGGAGTTTCTTTCAGAATCAGTAGATAGGCTAGAGCCTTAGACTTTGAGAGGCTTGTGTAGACTTCTGATATGTTTGTATTTGAATATGCTAAGAGGTTTAGCAATTTGAGAAAGTTTGCTACTACTCTAGTGATTGATCAGACAACACAAATCCATTGGTTTAGGAGGGGATTATTGACCCCATTGTTTAAGATTCTGTTAGTCCATGAGTTTGATTCCTTTTCCACACTGATGGATAAGGTAAGAGTTATAAAGAAAAAAGAAATGGAAGCAAGGTCTATTAGAAAGTAGAAAAAGAAGGCAAAAATAAGAAGTTCATCCAAATTCACTAAGGATAGGAGTGGTGTGAAGAGTATGAGAGTTTCTCTTCAGGTTGCACCATAGGTTCGTTCTGGGGTTCAGTCAAGTAGATCTCAGCTAAGGCAAAATGTTTCAAGACCTATTGTACAGATGAGTTATGATACTGCCAGTTATTCAACTCCTAGAGATTTGGTCCCTTTTTATCCCACATGTGGAAATAAACATTTTGGGCAATACTACAAGGAGACAAGTGTTTGTTTCAGATGTGGTAAGCCATGTCACTTTATAAAAGATTGTCCCCAAACTTCTCAAATTGATAGGCCTCAGGCTTCCTAGTCTACAATCCAGATGGATAGGGGAGGAGACGGGTAATTAGCACTAGTGATCACAAAACTTTACCCTTTTTCTATTATGATCACTAACTTGAAAAAAGTTGTCGACTGATCACTATACTTTAAAAATTATTTCACTGAATAATACCCTGTCAGATTTTTTGCCTGATCAGAGCATGTGGTAGCCATGTCAGCATAGTACTTTTTTTATTTTGATCACTAAACTTTCACCATTTTTCTATTTTGACCACAAAACTTTCTATTTTTTTACTTAAGAATTTATATCTTTGATTAAACCATTTTCAAAATACAACAAAACACCCATTTAATTTAAAAAATATATAAATTATGTTGTTATTAATATTAACTCAATTATAACTAAAACTATTTGGATTAAAACACATAGAGGATCAATAAACATCTTGCATATACTTTTCCATATCAAAACCACCATAATTATGATCCTTAGTTTCAATCACAATTCCAATTTCCAATGCCACAACTACCTTCCGTGCCCTTTTGTTTCACCCTTTCTCTTTCCTCGTTCTCTTTGGCCTCTTCAGCATTTGGATCTTTTTTTACCTATTTTAACTATCGGATCAGCTTCTTGTTATTCTCGTGTGACCATTCTCATATCGTGAAATCCTAGGTATTTTGGTCGTGTTGACTATTATTGTTGTGTTTTTTACTAGTGTTGGCTCATTTTTTATCTCTGCTTTGATGGTTGGATTGGCTATCGTGTGTGCACACAATATATTTACAGTGCCTAAGGACATGTTTCTGGACAACCAAGAGCCTACAATGTTGTCTCTTTTCTCGTTGGCGCTGCCTCATCTGCCATCGTTGTGGTTGCTCTCACCGTTGTCTCACTTGTTTAACAAGGACACAATCTTTTCTTAGTTTTTTTTAGTGTATTTGTTATGAGAAAAAGGTGGAGATTCAATTTTTTTCCTCTGATATGAAAGCAATTCAATTACAGTTTTATAGATTAATTTAAGATATGAGGATATTTTAGATTTGATTAATTGAATTTCTTTGTAATTTGGGTCCTGCTTATGGAACTTTTAATATAGGCAAGTATATGTAAGATGTTTATTGATTCTCTATGTGTTTTAATCCATATAGTTTTAGTTATACTTGAGTTAATATTAATAATAACACAATTTGTATTTTTTTTTTAAATTAAATGGATATTTGATTGTATTTTGATAATGGTTTAATCAAATATATAAATTCTTAAGCAAAAAATAGAAAGTTTAGTGGTCAAAATAGAAAAATGGTGAAAGTTTAGTGATCAAAATAAAAAAAAAAAGTATTGTGTTGACGTGTCCATCTAATTTAGCATACTATGCTGACGTGGCTACCATGTGCTTCAATCTGGCAAAAAAATTGACAAGGTATCATCCGGTGAATCAATTTTCAAAGTATAGTAATATGTTGGTAACTTTTTTCGGTTAGTGATCACAATAGAAAAATAATAAAAGTTTCGTGATCACTGGTGCTAATTACCTGGGAGAAGGTAGTGGTATTCAGTTTGGCAGAGGGGGTATGGCTCAAGGCTAGGATGCTTGTAGGGGTTCTGGTCAGAGAGTGGGTCAGACTACAGGACAAACACCAATGGGCAGAGGCAGAGGAAGAGTCTTTGCTTTGACTTTGCAGGAGGCTCAGGCCTCAAACACAATTGTGACAGGTATTGTTCCTATTCAAGCTCTGAATGCATGAGTTTTGTTTGATTATAATGCCATACATTCTTTTGTTTCTTCTATGTTTGCGAAGAAATTATCAGTGGCATGTAAGCTTCTGGATTGCACATTATTTGTTTCAACTCCTTTAGAAGAGGAGATAGAGGTGAATAATGTTTATAATTCTCGTTTAATGAGCTTTAATGGCAAGACTTTGGAGGTAGATTTGGTTGAATTGCTAGTGTTGGAGTTTGATGTGATCTTGAGCAAGGATTGGTTGTCCATATACTTTGCTATTATTGACTGCAATAGAAAGAAGATTTTGTTTAAGCCACCTTTGGTAAAGAATTTGAGTTCCAAGGGGAGAGGAGTGAGGTTCTTTATAACTTGATATTCGTCATTAGGGTAAGAAGATTATTAAAGAAGGGATGTTAATGATATTAGGCATATGTCCATAACATTGATAAGAAAGTGAAAGATATTGATTAGATTCCAATTGTGAATGAGTTTAAAGATGTGTTTCCAAAGGAATTGTCTAGTTTGCCACCAGATAGAGAGATAGAGTTCAACATTAAACTAATTTTAGGTACAAATTTGATATCAATACCTTTGTATCGTGTGGCTCTAATTGAATTGAAAAAACTGAAGTTGCAACTATAAGACTTGTTGGATAAAGGGTTCACAAGACCTAGTAGCTTGCCTTAGGGTGCCCGATCTTATTTATTAAAAAGAAAGATGGTTCTATGAGATTGTGTATCGACTACAATTAACTCAATAAAGTTACCATTCAGAATAAGTACACACTCCCTCGGATTAATGACTAATTTGACCAATTGCAAAGAGCAAGTCATTTCTGATTATCATCAGTTGATGATAAAGAAAGAAGATATGCCAAAGACTATATTCAGGGCTACATATGGTCATTATGAGTTTTTGGTTTTGCTGTTTGGGTTGATGAATGCCCCTACTGCTTTTATAGATTTAATGAAAAAAGTCTTCAAACCATTCTTAGATAGGTTTGTGATCATGGTCATTGATGACATATTGGTATATTCTAAGAGTAAGGAAGAGTATGAAGAACATATGAGATTGATCTTGCATACTTTAAAGGAACACCAACTTTATCCTAAGTTCTCCAAGTGTGAATTATGGCTTGATAAAGTTTGCAATCTGGGGCATGTGATTTCTGAAGAAGGGATTTCTGTGGATCCAAAGAAGATTGATGTTATTCTGAATTGGCCTAAACCCACTAATGTAATCGAAGTTAGGAGTTTTCTAGGTTTAACAAGGTACTATAGGAGATTTATACTTGATTTCTCCAAGATAGCTACTCCTTTGAGTAAGCTCACTCGAAAGCAAGTTAAGTATCAGTGGTCTAATGAATGTGATGATAGTTTTCACAAGTTAAAGACTTATTTAACTACTGCTCCGATTATATCATTACCTTCTGGTGAGGGTAGTTTTGTAGTTTATTGTGATGCTTCAAGAGTGGGACTTAGTTGTGTTTTGATACAGAATGGGAAGGTAGTAACCTATACTTCTCATCAGTTAAGAAAGCATGAGTTGAATTACTTGACCCATGATTTAGAGATGGTTGCAGTAGTATTTGCTTTGAATATTTAGAGGCACTATATGGATGGTGAGAAGTGTGAGATCTACATGGATCACAAGAGCTTGAACTATATCTTACAATACAAAGATTTGAACCTTAGGCGGCGAAAATGGATGGAGTTGCTTAAGGATTATGATTGTGAGATTCTGTATCATCTGGGTAAGGCTAATGTTGTAACATATGCCTTAAGTTGGAAATCTATAGAGAGTATGGCCCATATACAGGTGTATAAATAGTCATTGGCTAAAGAAATGCAAAGTCTACATGATTTGGGGATTCAATTTGAGTTGTCAGATTCTGGTATGCTTCTAGCACATCTTCAAGTTAAACCATTATTGGTTGATCAAATTAAGAAAGCTCAATATAGAGATCCTTGATTGGTTAAGTTGAAAAGTGAAGTGGAATCAAAGAAAGCTCCGCGATTCACCATTAGAGATGGTGTATTGAGATATGGTACCCAATTATGTGTTCCTACAATGGATGATCTGAAAGAGAAAGTGATGAGAGAGGCTCATCAAACTAGTTACAGTGTACATCCAAGTGCCACCAAGATTGTATCATGATGTTAAAGGATAATATTGGTGGTATGGGATGAAAATAGATATAACAGAGTTTGTAGCTAAGTGTTTGACTTGTCAACAGGTTAAGTTTGAGAATCAAAAACCATTTCGATTATTTCAATAGTTACCTTTTCTAGAGTGTAAATGGGAGAGAATAACTATGGATTTTATGGTTAGGTTACCAAGGACCTCAAGTGGACATAAATCCATTTCGGTATTGTCAATAGTTTGATGAAGTCAGCTCATTTTCTGCCTGTGAAAACTACATATTCGGCTTCTCAGTATGCCTAATTGTATATTGATGATATTTTAAGGCTGCATGGTATTATAGTATCAATTATTTATGATAGAGGCATTTAATTTACCTCGAGATTTTGGCAGAAATTGCATGAGTCCTTGGGTACTCGTCTAGATTTTAATACAGTTTTCCATCCTCGGACCGATGGATAATCTAAGAGGACCATTCAAACTCTAAAAGACATATTGAGGATGTGCATTCTAGACTTTGGAGGGAATTACGATAAGCATCTGCCTTTAATTGAGTTTACCTACAATAACAATTATCACTGTACAATCAAGATGGTACCATATGAGGCTTTATATGGGAGAAAGTATAGATCTCCCATTTGTTGGGATGAGATAGGAGAAAAGTTCATTAAAGGACCTGATTTGATCCGATACACATCTAAAAATGTACCTTTGATTCATGAAAGGTTGAGAACCACTTTTAGTCATCAGAAGAGTTATGCCGACCCTAAAAGAAAGGATCTTCATTTTGCTATTAGTGATAAGGTCTTTTTAAAGAGATCACCAATGAAAGGTGTTATGAGATTTGGAAAGAAAGGAAAGTTATCTTCGAGGTATATTAGACCTTTTGGGATTCTGGATAAGGTTGGAGATGTCTCTTATTGTTTGGCACTTTCACCGGTCTTGGATAGTGTGCATCTAGTGTTCTATATATCCATGCTTCGTAAGTGTGTTTCAAATCCTTCACATGTGTTACAAGCTCATCCATTGGAGCTTAATTTAGAATTGAGCTATGAAGAGGTTCCTATAGCCACTATTGATAGAATGGTTAAGAGACTTCAAAATAAGGATATATTGATAGTGAAAGTTCTTTGGAAAAACCAATCGATGGAAGAATGTACTTGACAAAGTGAACTTAGTATACAAACTAAGTATCCTCAACTGTTTCATATTTAAGGCAAGCTATTTTGTAAATTTGTTGACGAGTTTTTTTTTTAATGATGGGAGAATGTATCACCCTCTATTTGCTTTGTATGTATTTCGAGTTATGTTTGGAGTTAAGTCCTATTTTTTGAATAGTTTCGCTTTGTTGTGGTATTTGAATTTGATTTTTGTTATATTTTACTCTGAATTCTATTAGCATGGTTTGTTTAGAATATTTTGAGGTTTAGATGTTCTGAGATTAATAGGTTTGGTTTGATGTTAGAAGAGAACTTAGTTGTTACAAGGGTATTAAAGACTGTAGAATCTGTGAGTGAGTAAAATTTTGCAACTCATTTTTCATGACCTTAAACAAAGAATTTGGAAAACTATTAAGCATAAAAGTTGTAGAGTTATGTTCCAACTATATGTCTATAAATTAGTTTTGTAAAATCATTTTTGGGTGAGGAGATATTCTTCCTCGATAAGGACTGGTTTAGTTTGTTACTTTTGAAGATAGTCTGATGTTATTCTTTGATTTTGAGAACCTTAGATATTGATTGAGCAAAAAGTATAAACATGAAAAACTTTCATCTATGTGTGAAATATGTGTCTATAAATTTATGACTCAATTGGATCTTTGTAACTCTAGGGTGAGGTAGTTAAGTCAGACTTTCCCTAATGAACCTTACAGAGATGCTTTATGAAATTTGAAAATTCACCATAATTTGGATTTCCTTTTAGGCTGAATTTTAGATATGTTTGAGTCTTAATTGCATAATTTTAGTGGAAAAATAATCTATTTAGTTGGACCTTTATAGCTCAAAGGGGAGCCAGATTAGTGAGAGGAACATTTTCAGCCTGGTAATAACAACAGATAGTAAATTTTGGAAATTTTCCATAAATCATATATTTCGCCTTTTGGTCTAAATTTTGGATATGTTTGAGCCTTAAATGTCTAGTTTAATTTAGAAAAGGAATCAAGACAATTGGATTTTATATCTCAAAGATGAGACATTTTAGTAAGAACTGCCGAGGAAGGTTTTCCAGCTCAGCAGTAGCAGTAGCACAGAGAAATAGAGTGAAATTTGGAAATTCTCCAAAAATTGTATAGTTTTTCTTTTTCTGAATTTTTGATATGTTGTAGCCGTGAGTGTCTAGTTTAAGTGGGAAGAAATATCAAGGCATTTAGACTTCTATAGCTCAAAGGAGAGTCAGTTTAGTAAGTGTTGCCAAGTCACTTTTTCAGTAACAATAGCGTGAACAAAATATCGGGAGTCTATAAAATAATAGAGGCAAAAAATCATTTTCTTCAGCCCTTAACTGAGTTGTTTTCTTCTTTTTTTCTCTATTTCTTCACCTATCAAACTCTAAATTATAATATCTATTTTTCTAAGGCATTAATACTCTAATTAATACACTACTCTTATAAATAAACACTTCAAATGACATTTACAACCTCCTCCAAGCTCAATTCTTCAAGATTTTCTTTTAGGAAGAATTAAAATAAATTCTTTAAAAATTTTCTACTATGGATTGAGGTTATAGATTATTAGACAAGTTATTTATGAGTTGTGGATAGTAAGTATTTGCATTTATGGCTATTGATTATAGTTGGTTGGAGAATTAGGGCAAATTGGTGAATAGAATATGAATAGTAATTTTATCTCTGAACTTTTACTTTTTCTTAAAGAATGATTATAATGAGTATGTAAATTATCTCTTTAGACTTTAGAGAGTCTATAATTATAAGAATTTGATATGGATGATCTTAGGTAAGGAAACCCTAAATTTTGTTTATTAAAATTGTGCATAGGCTTGTATGTTGCTTGAACTTTGGGTTGATTTGAAGCTGGACTAAGAGTCTTTGAGCTTGTAGTGGATTGTTTTTGAATTTTAGAGGTGAGTTATGCATATGTATTTTGTGATAAGCTTGATTCTTTGAAAAAACTTTTCTTTGCTTATATATGTATATGTATACATGTCCATTATTCCTTGGAATAATAATTTCTTCTTAATATATATCTATGAGAATATTTTAAATTATGAATTTATTTTGTATATAAATATGAATTATCATTCGGTTATAAGAACATGTGAGGTCTATCTGTTGATAATCTAAATATCGAAATTATGGACCAAAATCTGTGTTTATGTTAGAATGCCTTACCTATGAGGGATAAATCATGAGATTGTTTTTATCAGTGACTCAACTAATAGAGTTAAATTTGTCAAGGTCCTTCGTAGAGGGGACGAAGTTTCTCTAACCATATGTTAGCGCAAGTACATGTACTCTGTATGAAAATTGTAGTACTCATATTTTGTATGGATGTTATTAGACTCCCGTTTTGTTCTCTATTATTCTGACATTCACATTGCATTACCTTATATCATATGTATGTCCCCTATAACTTTTACCCGTGTCTGAAGGGTAAAAGTGATGGTAATGAACTAGATGAATTTCTATCTACTCGAAGTGAAATAAATAAATTCTGAGTGCAATATGGAGTATCTAATAATGTAATGATCTATTTTGACAACTTTGAATATTTTTTGATTTTTTAGTATTTTTTTGTTTCTGATTTTTTTTTGTGCTTTAGATGCATCCCTTGTCTAATTTGGGCAAATTATAGCTCAAAAGATTGAGAAAAATTATATGGTTCTAATGGAATTGACGACACTGAATTCTGAATTGAAATTGATCTGATATCACAATTCTGAGCTTTCGAGGGTTGCAAAGGGACATGGAGGTCATTTTTAAGATTCTCAAAATTTATAAATAGGGGTGACCTCCTCCCTCATTTTTCACTCCACTTGCTCCTACTCTCTCTCTTGTATTTCTCTCTCTAAGATTTTCTCTCCCTTTGTCATAGCTTCTGAAGCTAGCTCTACTTCAACTAGGGGTTCCCGGAGTTATGAGGCCCTGCGAAAAAATAAAAATCCTGAGAATCTTCTGTAGGAGCCTGAGGAACATATCTTCTAGACAAGCAAAATAGAGGTAATTTTTTTCTTTTTTCTCTATTCCTTTTTTTTTTCTGCACTTTATTATTTATTTATTTTTATTCATTACTCTTTTTTTTTTTTTTGCCAATTATTATTTTTAGCACATGACAATTATAAATAGAGGAGGTAGATCGAACCTTACTTATATAGCTGATAACACAGGCTTGGCTAGGTTAAGGGAACTGATTGAGCCCACTGGGTTTGTGTCATTTTTGGGACTCAAACCTCCATCTGGGAGCAACATTGCTTTAATTAAGGCACTGGCTAAGCGAAGGTGAGACACTACCAATACCTTTCATTTTCCATACGGCAAGTTGACTGTAACTCTCGTGGATCTATGCATGCTGACTGGGCTATGCTTTAGATCTCTTCCCCTTAAGTATTGTGCTGATTGGCGAGCTTCATTCACTTTTGAGGATATTGAGAGGCTTTTAGGACAAAATCCTTCTCTTAGACGCATTTAAGTTACATGAACCTAGATACATAACCGGATGAGAGACATAAAGCCTTTTGATAGAGTTTTGCATGATGCTGAGCCAGTTACCCGCCTTATGATGCTAACTTTAGTGGGTTGCACTTTCACTTATACCAGTCAGGATTTGCCTAGCTTG
The DNA here is from genome assembly GCA_948193065.1 of Aleurites moluccanus. NCBI lineage: Eukaryota > Viridiplantae > Streptophyta > Magnoliopsida > Malpighiales > Euphorbiaceae > Aleurites > Aleurites moluccanus. The sequence continues at coordinate 12,363 of CANXYC011826469.1, forward strand.
ATGTACTTAACTCTGCTTGGGATATATGACTAGGCTGGAGCTATTCTAAGTACTATGTATCAGGAGATGTCTGATATATCTTGAGGAGCCTTTACCTTGTTTGGAGGGACTTTCTTTATTTGGGAGGTACATTTCTATTTTGAACCCGCTTTTCAAAATTTTGTTATCGTATCTGCTAACTCTTTGGCCACTTGTCAACTCTAGGCTTATGAGTATTTTCCCACACTTACTCTCATGCTGAGTGCTCCCACACTTGAGGAATTCCATACTGGTGTCAAATGGAATAAGGATTACAGGATAGAGCCAGTGAGATGCAAGTTTGGCACCATCTAGACATTTTTTGGTAGTCTTTACCCTTTCCAGGTACTTACTACCTCTCCATTATGTGCTTTCAAATCTGTTTTGAAATACAGACCATAACTTGTTTTTTGTAGATTCAGCCGACTCTTTTTGCTAACAGATTGCAACTATTACCAGAGCCACTTCAACCAAGCTTCACACTGTCATGTACTCGACTGCTTCTTCACTCTATGTACCATAACATGTATTACCTTGAAGATGTTAGTGTAGGTGCTCTAAAGACAATCATTATAATAATGTTTTTAGAGATATATTATTAAAAAGTCAGTATTTATTAATCAGTGTTTATTATTGTCTAGAATAACATTGTATAACTATTTAATAAAGTCTATGGTATAAACATAGCATGAAGACATTCATGATATGATCATGATAGTGAAATACTTATCATGTGTAATTATTTTTTAACCTAAATTTCCCATGTCATAGAATCAATGAGATTGGACATTATTGATTCGAAAATATTAGCACATACGTATACTATTTGATTTGATCAAATCATCTGATCTCATAAAGATGTTGACATTAAGATGTCTAAGTATAACATATGGAAGCTTACTAGGAGTAGTAAGTGCGTCGGAGTGATCGCAGGAGATAGTCATATAGAAATTTAAACAATATTAATGACATATCTCTGCATAAAAATATGCAAATGTCCTTAGACTTGAGATGCTTAAGAGTGATCTAGAGTGAAGATATTGTACTTTGATTCCATGCATTGTTCTCCCAATAGGTCTGCTCATAGGGTGGACATTAGGTATAGTTTGAGGCACTCGTAGATATTTAAGTAGTCAATAAAGGATATCATAACTCCTGTTAGAAGGAGGGTTTTACCTAAGGCCTCTTGTACGAGATCATTACTCGAAATCTTTAACCAAAGTGGATAGTACTTAGAGATAGTCTTTAAGGAAATCATTTTAGTAATGATGCTCGGATTACAAGGAAATACTGTTAGGGTTAAGTGTGGTGTAGCCAGCTTAGTGGAGTTAACATAATATCCATACATTAAACTGAACTTGGTAAAAGGGCTTGAAGGGACTAGTAGTATAATATTGTCCATGTGTAAGGGTTTCTGCTTATCATTAGCAATTTCTGATTACTTGAGGGTCATGATGTGTGGCAAGATACCACTCATGATCTACTTGAGTTAGAGAGGTTCAATTGGAGAATTGATTATGAATTAAAGGAGTTTAATTCATATAATCCTTGTTGGGCAAGGATTACCTTTTATGGAAGTTTCCTATTTTGAAAATAGGAATTCCACTTAAGAATTTCCTAAATTAATTTAAGGAAATTATTAAGGACTTAAGTTGCCATTTAATTGGAATACCTATTAGGTTACACGCATAGAAGTGTTTCAAACAATAAGTGAAAGAGTTAATTAGATGATGATTAAATGAGATTTAATTCATATATTTAATTATGGAGTTTTTGCAATAATTTAATATGATTAAATTAATTATTTAATTTAATTATTTACATGTGATGTATTTAATTAAATTAA